>OZ024867.1:4612359-4639859 GCA_964017155.1 Oasisia sp. SBJ-2009
ACAAGTAATAAATATTATTTTATCCTTATTAATGTTGTAGTTATATGATATATTTGATTGGACGCATACACACATGCACACGGGCACAACGTACACAAATACGCACACAAACATTTCCCCACCATCACTACCGCCGAAAATTGGCAGATTACCTTCAGATATTGTAGATTTCTCTAAAAATATGTTTTTAACACTCCCAAGTATGTGATGTCCGGCCAAGGAAATATTGTGTTAATATTTGGTTAGCCTTCAGCTGAAAGCGTAACTAGATACAATTAATTTGGAATAACTCATTTTTTGTTAATATATTCCAATGTCATTTTGAACGACTTTCCGTTTAGACTATGATAGCCGTATTGGGTCAAATAAACAGCAACGAAATGGGTTGTTAGAATATACACGTGATACCAAAATACAAGTTTAAACAATATAGATTCATCAGAATCAATGCAACATTACCAATAATGGGGTATGTCAAACGACGTGTTTGTAAGTCATAATAATTTCTGCAAAGAGAACTTTGATGATAGCTATTTCCGATACAGCAACACCATCTATCTCACCCATATATTCATATTTTTACACGATCACGTTTGGTCCTCCAATTACCTCACAACTGATTTATAGTAGTAAGAGATGCGTTAAATAAAATTAGAGAAAGGCATTTTTAATGGGGGCCGTCTACTTTTCGAAAGCGTAATCGTATACAACAACAACAAAGGTAAATATTCTTATTTGATATTCAGTGTCATAATCCAGTAATGAATGAATGGCAAAAATAACACTTATGAAATAATAGTGCGATGCAAGGATAGTCAGCTGCATGACACATACAAGCGAATTGATATGAACGCTTCCTTTCACAACCTTATTCGACATAGTTCATTAATATTAATAACGATGATGATAACTCAAATGCATTTACGTAACTTGTGGAAATATTAAATCGTTGTTATATTACAAAATATATTTAATATATCGAGGCTGTTAAAGTCGTACACATCTGTATGATCAACAGAACTACGTCCAGCACCTGGAGACCCCGCGGGAGAAGCCTATCCCACAAGTAAGTACATTTAATTTGATCGTGTGCTGCTTTAAATTTCAAATAATATCATACTCCCACACACTACTCAATAGCATGCAAGAAAGACGCACAATACACACAAACAAATGCATGTTGGTATACCCAAACCAACATCACATATATATACACAATCACATATACACACTCACACCGAAAGTCATGCAATAAACACATATACACACTCACACGCGTACTCATATAATAAATACACATATGCACACGCACACACACACACACACACACACACACACACACACACACACACACAAACACACATTGATAATTACAACCACACACACACGCTTGCACGCAAGCACGCACGCACACGCACACGCACACACACACACAAACACACACACACAAACACACACTCACACGCACACGCACACGCACCCACACACACACTCACACACACACACACACACACACACACACACACACACACACACACACACACACACACACACACACACACACACACACACACACAAGACAAAAGTCACACGGTCTGCAGCAACGCGTTAATACCTACTATGACTACTGTGTCATCTAATTATCATTTCGTTAAGATTGTGCCCCGTGCTTGATTGTACAGAACCAGGTCCAGCGAAAGACATTAAAGCGATTGCCACATCGACATCATTTGCGGTGTCTTGGACTGCTCCTACTGGACAGAAGGTAACAGCATATCAAGTGAAACTCAAAGATGTGGCGAACACACAGAAATTTGAGGACGGCACTTCAACTACGTTCGATAATCTGGAGCCCACTCAATCCTACACAGTTGTCGTGACTCCTATGTCTGGAAGTATTCTTGGAGACCCCGCAGAAGGAACCTTTACCACAAGTAAGTCAATTATGTGTTCTAGTCCAACGTACAGTTTGTAACAATGCCATACAGTCACATGCACAAGCAATTTTGTAAGCGCATATGAAAACACCAAGCAAACACCAAACAAACACCAAACAACCACACAAATTCGCAACCCACAGTGCATCTATTATCAAATCTTATTATATTATCTATGTATATTATTATGTTAAGACCGTGACCTTGTTCGTGATTTCACAGAACCAAGTAAAGTTACAGACATTATAGCGATAGCCTCAACAACATCAGTCGCGGTATCTTGGACTGCTCCTACTGACGAGAAGATCACAGCGTGTCAAGTGGAACTCAAAGATGTGGGGAGCACGCGGAAATCGGTGGTAGGCACATCAACGACGTTCGATAATCTATTACCCGGAAAATGGTACACAATTATCGTGTCTCTTATGTCTGGCAGTACTCTTGGAGACCCATCAGAAGGAATCTTCACCACAAGTAAGTCAACTTACTTTTTCTTCTGAATTAATTGTGTAATTACATTACCCTCTTAATCTCTTGCACCACGAATCACAGAAGTGTATAACAATTCACACACACGCAAGCACATAAACAATCATAACACACACACACACAAACACACACACACACACACACACACACACACACACACACACACGCACACTCACAAACAAACAAACACAGACACATCGTCGTCATTATACGACTTCTGATTTAGATAATTAGCGACAAACTTGTATGCGTCGGTATTTTGTCTGCAATGAAAGTCAATACATTATTTTTACAACACCTATTTGTGATCAATTGATATCTATCGGAGAAAAAGACTTAGGTCTTTGCACGATCACATCTGTGTCTCTAGGCCAAAGTGGCCAACGGTTACTAGTAGTTAAAAATGCTTTGCGGAAACAAAGAACTACAGAAAGTCGCGCTTGATGTGATCTTTTCGCTTGTTGGTATCAATTGTGATTTCATATTGAGTCTCAGAACATTTGCAATGCAAATGTTATTATTAAGATATATCTTATGCAATAGGTCTTTGAGTAAATGGCAAAAATATTGAAAGGAAATAAAGCCGTAATTGTGAGAATAGCCAGGAATATGGTGTATGCAAGATTATCTATATAAACGCTTCCTTTCACCCAAATAAACTAGTGATGGCCTATTAATAACCATGATGATAACACATTGATATATGTGACATGACGAAACCGTTGTTAGATTAGCGACGTCTCTAATATCTATTGCCTGATTATACAGAACAAAGTCCAGCCTCTGGAGATCCCGCGGGAAAAGTCTCCACGACAAGTAAATATATTAGCATATGTCTAGTAGTGCTGCAAATTTAAGATAATTGTACACATTCCCATAGAACGACTCTTTTAAATAATTGAATCATGCCGATATATCTAAATGAACGCCACATACACATGCAATCACACATACACACACAAATATACATATCAAAGCATATTCATATAATTGTACATATTAGTTATAAACTATCACCAAAATATTGCATAATTTTATTATTATTTCGTTGAGACTGTGCCATGCACTTGATTTACAGAACCAGGTTCAGCGACAAACATTAAAGCGACTGCCACATCAACATCGCTCGCGGTATCTTGGGCTGCTCCTACTGGACAGAAGATCACAGCATATCAAGTGAAACTCAAAGGGGTGGCGAACACAGAGAAATTTGCAGCAGATACCTCAACGACGTTCGATAATCTGTTGCCTGGGAAATCCTACACAGTTGTTGTGACTCCTATGTCTGGAAGTTCTCTTGGAGACCCCGCAGAAGGAACCTTCACCACAAGTAAATGAATTTATTGTTTTCCTCTATTAATTGTTTAATTACATCATACACTAACGCACTAGCAAGCGTACATAGCAGCTCAATCACACGCGTACCCAAGCGCATATATACACACACAAACACAACAAGAAAACACACAAACACTCAAGCAAACACACACACACACACACACACACACACACACACACACACACACACACACACACATACAAACCCGTCACCATGGTCCCTTCGGCTATTATCTCTCGCACTATGTGTTTTTCTCTGACAACGAAATTCTAACATTCCAAGCATTAGTGGATTCCAACTAATACGTCATAGATTACACTGACTGTTTGTGTTGCGTTCATTTCATACAAAAGCCTACATAGAGAGCGCTGTACTGGCATAGTTCGTTATTCGGTATATAATTCGTTTTTATTATACCACGTCTGATTTAGACCAACATTTCAATTAATTGTAGATTAGTTGCCATGAAATGTGTTGTTAATGTATGTATGTATGTATATATATATATATATATATATATATATATATATATATATATATATATATATATATATATATATGTATATATATATATATATATATATATATATATATATATATATATATATATACGTATATACATACATATATGTATATATATATATATATATATATATATATATATATATATATATATATATATATATATATATATATATATATATATAATACAACATTAAATACAAGCGATTTACATGCGGTGATACCGTGTGATGTGTTTGTACATATCATTATTGTCTCCGAGATGAAAATCAAAACACTATATTTCGCGACAGCTATTACTTACACAAGAACCGTTACTGTCTCATGCAAAGACTTCGACCATTTCACGATCACATGCACTTCTTTCAGTCGCATTAACAACGATTACAAGAAGACAGAAAACATTTGCAGAAGGAAATACAAACAAAATCATGGTTATATTGGTCCATATGCATGTCGGAAGAATAATATCTAACTGTATATCACAACTAAAAAAGCAATATTTGTTATTTCCTTCGGATATTGGTTTTAATTGTGATTTGATATAATATGTCATGACTCAGCAGTGCAAACGTTATTATTAAAACGTACCATGCACAACACTTCATATTTAGTATGTGAGTATATAAGAAAAATTGACTGTTGAAATAATATCGTCATTGAAAGAATAGGCTAGATTGTGATGTTCGTAAGCGCTTTGATATGAATGTTACCTTTTACAACGGTGCATGTGATGGCCGACTAGTAAAGGTGATTCTATACTGGTTTACCGACTAACTGCGAAATCAATACATTTATGCTAAACTGCAGTAATTTTTGTTTTCCTAAAGTATTTTAAAAGTAAACCATTTTACGTGATTGAACAGAACAAGTTGGAGCACCTGAAGACACGGCGGGACCAGCTTCCACCACAAGTAAATGCATTTTTCAAGTTGTGCATTAATTTTGAAATAACATCGCTCTTTAGCGCGCACGCACTCAAAAACATACAAGAGGAAATTAATGCAGAAGAACCACAGACAAATGCATGCTGGCGCACTCAAAAACAACACCATATACACCCTCATATATTCAAATACACACACTCACACATACACACACACAAACACACACACAAACACACACACACACACACACACGCACAGCACGCACACTCATACAACCATACGCGTGTAAATGTTAATCTGTGTTTATATATATATATATATATATATATATATATATATATATATATATACATATATTAATATATATATTATATATAAATATATTAATATATATTATATATATATATATATTATATATATATATATATATAAATATATATATATAAATAATATATATATATATATAAATAATATATATATATATATATAATATATATATATATATATATACCTATCCTATGTCATTAATATTTAAGCCAGGATTTATTTTTGTTTCAGAGCTGAACGAATGTCTCAGCAATCCTTGTCAGCATGGTGGTACGTGCCAAAGGCAGACCGGCGGATATTCATGCAAATGCCAAGAAGGATACGTCGGGTCTATATGCAACATAGGTATAGCAATTCTAAACAAAATTGCATATTTTATTTCATCTTCTGTCACCACGGAGACGCCGTGTTAGTGTGTTAGGAGGAATCACAGGAATATGCAACGTGTTTGAGGGCAAATGAAACAGTTGTTGCTATCATAAGTGAAGAATAGGGCCACGTTTACTTTATCTTTGGGGGCTATGATAATACATTAATAGAAGGTAGAAGACATTAATAAGACGATCTTAATCGGTGAAGTTTGAGGGAATGATCCTCCCAATAATTCTGGATGAGTCTTTGTCATCCCCAATGTTAGGGACGGTATATGCACAACGTGATGGAAATGTTTTGATATGGCACTATATTAACCATTTCAATATTTTTGGGAAGGAGTGTTTCTCTTGGTATAACAATTATTTTGGACTGATTGAAAGTTGGTCCTTCGACTGCTGACACAACGTCTGACAGCGAGAAGAAGTACTGAGGACAAGCGGAAATGTTGCCGCGAACAAATTCCAACAGCAGCCTACCCGACTCTAACCAGTTTAGGAAGGCAGAATGGTGCTGTGATACCAGCTCAACACACCTCCCAGTTTATATTATGCTTCAATGCTAGTAGTGATTTATGTGCATATTTTGTTTCAGACATACACGAATGCGTGAGCAACCCTTGTCAAAACCAAGGCACTTGTCATGATGGAGTCAACACATATTCATGCACTTGTATGAAAGGTTATACGGGCACAATATGTGACAAAGGTATTATAGTTTAAACGCATATACCTTAAACAATGTCTAACGTAGCATGTGCAGTAATTTCGAATGCAACTGAGTAATTTTGTGTACCACTTAGCTTACAGATAACCGTCTCCTTCTATACATATACAAATTCTTACAGGAAACAAAAGTATACTATTGTGTCTGCAGAAAGTGCATGAATATGATTCACTCTTGCATTCTTGAGTCGATTTACAGAACGCCTTTGAACGTCACTGCTCAATTATTTATTTGGAAAACAGTCGTAATTGTTCACTGCATAGAGACAATGCACACATACTACAATATTTCTTTTCAAAACAATGGTGCTGTTGACTGAGACTGATGACGGGTTTATATTCTCCCTTTCCAGAGATCAACGAGTGCCTCAGCAATCCTTGTCACAACCGCGGTGCGTGTCACGATCTGGTCGGGCGCTTCTACTGCACCTGTCTGCCCGGCTACTGCGGACCCTCATGCAGCATAGGTACGCTACAATTAAGAGTGATGTCATTTACGTTGAAATGTGCTGCAACAAGAACACGCCGACTTAGCAGCGTGGGCAAATGTGCACGTACTAACGTCCTGTTTATAACATGTCAGAACAGTTTATTCGTATTTAAACAAAATATCCGCCTCAACATCGACTCCTGCCTCTATCCCGATAGCGCACAGATTGTCACGCGATCGGGACAGTGATAGGACGGCGATACTGGGCCACATGCAGACACTAGTATTAAAACTGTTAATGCAGAATTAATAGAACATACTGAAAACGTATGTTATCTACATCGAGACGCCAATATAATCTTTAAATGATTTATTTTTTCTAGTCCACCACTTGGCGCCACAGTTGTGATGAAGATACTCTTGTTACGGAGTAATGTACGACCAGTGTATTAATTGCACTAGCAAGCAGCGTTCTGACACACAAAATGACGTCATACTTATGTTTTTAAATGCCATAGAGCAGAACAGCGTTAGCGAAAGGATTCCCCGGTTATACGTGGAATTACCTGTTGTAACATACGTTGCATTTGTTTCTGTCACTTTTTTCAGATATAAACGAATGCGAAAGCAATCCCTGTCATAATCAGGGCACTTGTCGTGATGAAATCAACGGTCACTCATGCAAATGCCCCCAAGGTTATACTGGCATTACATGTGACAAAGGTATCGTGAAACCTATCAACATGGCATGTGTAAATATTGATGCGTCGGGACGCATGTCCAATTGTTTGAGTAAATGAACCCGTAGAATAATGGTGCTAATCCCGAGTTAATGGTGCGTTTTTAGTCGTAAACATAGGCAAGTTCTTGGAAGGTATGTGAAAATCTGGCCGTTGTTTGTTCAGGCTTTTTTCCTATTGTACCACGACTGGTGTCATTTAGCGAGTTTAATTGATGTAAATAAATAGTATAATCGACAAAGAGATGTGACTGTTAGTCTGCACTGAGAGTTTTACTAATTGTTCCCGTCCACCATGTTGGGCCAGTTGGTTTAATCAGAGCACTAACTAGGTATGATCGACAACCAGAACTAGAACGTCAGATCAAGATAAAACCATACCAGAACAAAAACCTAAGTACATAAAACAACGTTTTAGCCACACAAACATTACGTATACTCAATACTGTTTAATAGCATAAGAAATATGTATAATAATTAATTGTAATAACTAGTGCACAATGTTGTTTCAGACATTAATGAGTGCAGTAGCAATCCTTGTCATAACCAAGGAACGTGTCACAATGAAATCGGTAGATTCACGTGCACCTGTCTCCAAGGTTACACAAGCGCAGTATGTGACAAAGGTATTGTGGAACACTGAGAATTCACGAAATGTTAAAACACCAAAACAAAACATGATTTGTGCTTAAATACTTGTTGACATGTTTGGATAATATATATGCTTAGTTATCGTTCACAGTAGTGTTTAGTTTTAACATTTGATTTGCTTTTCAGAACAATGCAGGCAGTTGATACTGCGATGTGCGTTGTGTGTTGTGTGATCAATATTTAAGCAAGTCTATTTTGCTTCAGATGTCAACGAGTGTCTCAGCCATCCTTGTCAGAATCATGGCACGTGCCAAAATCAGGTTGGCGGATATTCGTGCAAATGCCAAGATGGATACGCTGGGCCTATATGCAACATAGGTACAGTAGTAAGAAACAGAACGGCTTAATTAAGATTGCACCTGTTTTCGCCAGGATGACGCCATGTTAGTATACGCGTTAGTGTGTCGAGAAGAAGCGTGGTTTGAGTTAACGTTACTACTGAGTAATCCTGGAAGGTTTGTCGTCATCACTGTCGGAGGATGACAACCAGTTTACCTGCTATGATAACGTAGAAAACATTAATAAGCATACATTTGATGGGGTTCAAATATCCGATATTTCCAGTGGAGGCCATGTTCCCAATATTACGGGAAGATATGTGCAATGTGGGCTATAACTGTTTTAGTATTCCACTCGACAGCCGCGTCAATATTACGGGAAGGCGACCATTTCATTTGGTGTACAATTATAGTGGACATATTGAAGTTGTTTTTTTAAGGAGCTTCAAGATACGATGCAAATATGTCAAATGATGATAACAATATAAGTATGAAGGTCGACGAACAGTTCTGCCATGCCATGGAAAAATGGTGCAGGTGAAATTTTTATCAAAATTGAGTTAACATCACAATCACATATTTTGGACCATCTTCCATCATAGCATACAACAATAAACACAATTTAGCTGTTAGATTTACTACAAATGACAAGGCAGAAAGCATTGTATGGAATTGTATTTTATGGAATTGTATTTTACAATGACAAAAGGGAGTAAGTGAAATGGCCAATGACGTTACGCGTTATTACTACACAGGTCCAATCATCGCACAGCTCTCTTATTAGTGGAGACACACCGAATATTGGCTAGCCGCAATTGCAAAAAAGGTGTGTCGAGAAAATGAATGACGGAAGAAGGCAGCGCATAGCATACATACACCGTTTTGGAGCATGTAATGTGGTGCATGTCGGGCATGCACTGCGCACGCAACATCAAATAAACACCCACGAAACGTCCGTGAGAAGTGACTGAAGACGTTTTCACACGCACTTGCAAGAATGCCAGTAACACGAAACTGCAAGCTTGTAATGTTCTTCCCCCAAGCGACATCATAGTAAAGTCACTGATTGATTAAATGTTGTTCAATTGTAATCCAACTAACCTAAAAATTATGATTTATCGATTGTAGAATTTTCAATCTCATTTTGCCAAATCCTGTTATAATTTCGTTTGATATGATTGAATAGCACATATTACTTTTTTATAAACCTGTTTCGATATCGATCGCCTAATAAAATGATAGACAGAGAGAAGTAAATGACAAAATCATCAACAATTCTGTAAAACCCGAAAAACTTAAAGTATTAGTAATTAATTATAAACACTCAATTGCCAGATCCATGTAGAGTTTGTTTAGACATGATTTAATAGCACTTGCTCCCTTTTGTCACAGCTTTATTTCGATGGCGATCGCGTAATAAAATTACAACAGGGAGTAAATGACACTAAGTCCACAAAACCTGTGTAAAACCCGGGAGTACTAACCATTCATATAAATATATACAGACAAGTAAGTTATGCAGTTGTGTATAATTCACGAGCCGTAATATACAAAAGTGCGCAAAAGAAAAACGCGTTTTGTCCGATACCTCAAAGGTACCGCACCAACCGCGAATGGACGTGTTGATTGAATTTGAAGGAGACGTGAGGCACACTGTTAAATGTCACCGCGTAAAATCCCCAACAGCTCACCCTCCCCGTCTTCCGACCGGAAAAGCAGAGTTGGGCTGACACTCTGGCTAAACCTTCTTCTTCCCAGTGCCAGTATATGTATTTTATGTGTTTTTGTTTCAGACATAAACGAATGCGTGAGCAGTCCTTGTCATAACCAAGGAACTTGTCATGATGGAAGCAACTTATTTTCATGCACTTGTATCGAAGGTTATGCAGGCACGGCATGTGAAAGAGGTAGTGTGTCCCACGGAGATATGATATATATATATATATATATATATATATATATATATATATATATATATATATGTATATGTATATGTATATGTATATGTATATGTATATGTATATGTATATGTATATGTATATATATATATATATATATATATATATATATATATATATATATATATATATATATAATATTGCTAAAAACAATTACGATTTAATCATAATTATGCTTACCACTTATGAAAATATAAATAACTCTAGTTTCTAAATTCAGCTTGGCACTATTATTTATTGAACAGAAACTAAATTGACTACACTTTGTTATGCTACGGTATATTCTCAACACACTTGCACTTCTGACTGAGATTAAAGACTAGTTCGTTGTCTTCCAGAGATCAACGAATGTCTCAGTAATCCTTGTCACAACGGCGGAACATGTCACGACGGGATAGCGAGCCACTCATGCACCTGTCTCCCCGGCTACAGCGGACCGTTGTGCAGCATAGGTACGACACATACGTGAAGTGAACGTATAGTTTAGGGCAATAGATATAGCTTAGGGTAGTAAATATCATTTAGGATAGTAAATATATGTTAAGGTAGTAAATATGGTTTAGGGTAGTAAATATAGTTTACGATAGTAAATATAATTTAGGGTAGTAAATATAATTTAGGGTAGTAAATATAGTTTAGGATAGTAAATATAGTTTAGGATAGTAAATATAGTTTAGGGTAGTAAATATAGTTTAGGATAGTGAATATATTTTAGGATCGTAAACATAGTTTAGGGTAATAAATATAGTTTATATATATATATATATATATATATATATATATATATATATATATATATATATATATATATATATATATATATATATATATATATATATATAGTTTAGGGTAGTAAATATAGATTAGGATAGTAAATACAGTTTAAGATAGTAAATACAGTTTTAGAGTAGCACATACAATTTTACAACCTGCAGAAAATGCATTATTTTTGTAGTATGAATTCGTTTGAAGACCATTTGTGTAACGATTTCCACTTATCGGCATGGCGAAAGCGCATAAAATGTATGCATATTCCAGAACGTCGAGCCGCAGAACGTTACATGTGTAATGTCTAATTCATTAATTATTATTATTATTATTTGGCTTGAACATAAAAAGATATAGCAGGATGTAATAAAATATAATTCAAGCAAAATATGTGTTTATTTCCTGTTATTATTCGACCGGGATTACCGGTACTTAACGAATAAACGTGTTAAGTGCATTTATCTGTATGGAGGCACCACTAGATATTTTGTTTACTGATTTGTCCGCTACGTGGCGTCAGTGTCGAGCTCACGGTTCCCTTATTGAAATAGTGTACAACTTCCTACCATAAAGCAACGTGGTGACATCGCAGACAAAGACACCATAGTTATAATTTAACAGACAGGAGATAGACATTTATTCACAGTATGACACACACGTCTTACATTGAAATATGTGTTATTATGGTATGATATACATTGCATTTGTCATGTCATGTGTTTTAGACATACACGAATGCGGTAGCAATCCTTGTCACAATCAAGGCACTTGTCGTGATGACATCAACGGATATTCATGCTCTTGCATCGAGGGATATACGGGCAGTAATTGTGTCACAGGTATTGTTAAACCTATCAATGTGGCGTTACGTCGTGCAAATAAGTCCAACACACCGTGAAGAAAGTCCGATTATTTGAATAAAGTGACCCATCGAACCAGGGGCGTCGATCCGGTTTTAAAAGTGGGGGGGACGGAAGACCAATTTATATACACATATATGTATGCATAATATATATATATATATATATATATATATATATATATATATATATATATATATATGTATGCATAATATATATATATATATATATATATATATATATATATATATATATATATATATATATATATATATATATATATATATATTACCTGAAATACACATCAGTATTTTTTTAAATATAAAACATAATTCATTGTTGGTCTAGTGTTAATTCTAAACAAAAAAGCCTGTATGTTATGCTATTTATAATAGTTATGTTTGCAACATATATCACTGAATCACTGAACATTTGGGGGTAGACTTTGGACCCAACACTGCTTGCCTGATTCATAGAGTGACAAGATGCAGAGCTTACAGGGGTGCCTGTGTAAGACTGCCCAATCCCACCGTTTGGCAAAGAAATTTGTCATCACTAAAATTAGATCAAATTACACAAAGTGCATAAATCCTCTGGTTCCGCCGTAGGCGATATAAATATCCACCAAGGCGACCAGGCTGCAATCCAAGGGGTGACAGGGCAAACTAAAAATAATAATCTATTATGTGCTTGATGGCTATATATCAATACAAGGGTGCAAAATGAAGAGCCCGGTAAGATGAATATTTACTGGACTTAGATCAAGTTGCGGGCTGCTGCCAACCAAGCAATTTATTTTATTATTAATTTTACTACTAGACAGATGTAGGGTTTAAATTAAGAGAGGGGAGTGATCAGTCTCGCCATATATGCCTATAAATTTGTTTTATGAACTGAAAAAGTATGAGGACATTTCCTATGCTGACCCCCTCAGGCCGTGGGGTGGTCAGCGTCCCCCTCTTCCCCTACTGATCGACGCCCATGCTGTGCCTGTGTAGAACTTCCCAATCCAACATTTTGGCAAAGAAATTTGTCATCACTCAAGTGGGAAGAGGTTACACAAAGTGCAGGAATCCGCCACTTCTGTCGTAGGCGATAAGCATCAAGCCAGCGAGGGGTGAAAGTGCAACACAAATTTCATCATTTAAAATGTGCTTGATGGCTAGAGGCTGTTAATAATATCAACACAAGGTTGATAGAGCCCGGCAGCGGCTTACATTTTCCCGGTAGTTTTAAACCTTCCGATTGGCCTTTCTGCGTATGCGCGACAAATTAAAAATCATCAGTGTGCAGCTAAATAACAAAGGATGTTTGGTATAAATGCCACGGGCTGTTCGATAACTCTCCTGTGATGACTACTGTGAAGAGTTGTCTAAAATTTCGTTCAATACATTAAACTATTACGTTTGTTTAAATAACTACCACGGATTATGGCGCACTAACAGCAAAACATGCCTCAAAACTGGTTTGCCTCGTGTTAATTTGCGATAAATAGCTTTACTGAACTTTATATCGCGAGTTTATTGTCTAGCTAGTCCTATGTAGCGGCTTTTACGATAGAGGAGTGTTGAGTCAGGCTATATGCCTCGCAATTTTTCTGACCTGAAAAGTGGGGGGGACAATTCCTATGCTGTCCCCCACCCTGAAAAGTGGGGGGGACGCGTCCCCCCCGTCCCCCACCGATCGACGCCCGTGCATCGAACGAAGGTTTTTGTCCTGAGTTAATGCTGTGTCTTTTGGAGAGTGTGTAGACTGGTCAAACATTACCGACAGCAGATGTCATAGTCATAGGTGGTTGTAAACCACGTGAAGATGTACTGTTCTTACGCTGCGTTATTCTTTCGTTGAGCTGTTGGTACCACTTCTGCACGAGTAGGCTATCGTTCTCTACTTCAGTTGTGCAGATTTTGGATCATAGAAGGCGATTCATTACAAAATTGCATATTGAGACGAAGCATCGACTCATATGTGTAGCCTACATGTGGAATGTTTGTTTAACAGCTGTCTTGTAAGGATTAAAACGAGCTACTGAACAAATAGGTATCAACATAGACATTCATTGTTATGTGTGTTGAAAAGGGCTTCCACAAATCCACGTTAGTCGCTAGAGGCGCTAATACGCAACTAAACCCTAGTTGCCAGTGGTGGGATGTAACGAAGTACATTTACTTCGTTACATTACTTAAGTAGTTTATTTTGAAATCTACTTGTAACGAAGTACATTTTTGGGGAATTACTTTTACTTGTAGCGAAGTACTTCTTTGTTTACTTTCTTACTTTTTACTTCTAAATTTTGCGTTACTATAGTCTACCGCCAATTTTAAAATTACGCTCGACGCCTGATTGTGTAGTCGTTGTTTGCTTTGCGCTCGGGCCGACATTATGGCATCAATCGTGTTTCACGCTGATAATTATTATATAACTGGCGCTTGATTTCCGAGACGTCCCAGCGTGTGTTAAACACCTTGAAGGGTCTGTTTGATTTAAGGTCAATTAAAGAGTAAATGTGGAGCAAGGCATTGTTTGTTTTGTGCATTCATCAATGATCAGTCGCATTTCTCTTTCTCTGTGCTTCCATAAAACCGGCGCATCGACCATGCAGCGAGTCAATGGCTTGAAGATTGCAATCGACTTTCATTGACACTTCTTGTTTAGAAATCGGATAAATATGTTGCATCTCAATAGAAAAGATCAGTATAATTAATGCTAGGCTGAAATGTCATGATGAATTGCGTCACAAATATTAGGCGAAAACTTATGAATTCATCAACCGTCTATACAACTGGGAGTCGTAGTCGTTTTGGCGTGGTAAATGCGCGTTATAAATCGGTATTTTAACGATAACTGAAAGACGAAGGAAGTCGTGCCAATAATGAGCGTATTTATTTTAGTTTTGGATCTTTATGCACGTTCAGCGAGTGAGAGCCAGGTTATTATTCTAGATCTCATATTATCGTTCATCTCCATACATCGTGGTCTGTTGTTGCATAATTTATTTCAAAACTGTACAATTTCGTGAATTTTATTTAGTTCAACATTCAAATGTATGCAACAATGTTTTCTGAACATCGCATTGGCTGCATGGTCGACACCCAGTGCCCTCCTGGTCAACGAGGTTTGTCGTGCAGTGGCTGCATTGGTCTTCTTTGAAATGCCGTTAGTAGTAGATACAAAATGGAATCGTAGTAAATATGAACGCTACATTTAAACACCTTAAATGTAGTCATTATCTTAAGCTAAGATAATTATATTTATCACAAGAGACAAACATCAACAGCATAATTGAACTGGTGGCATCAGAAGATCTTCTGTAAGTATATATATGCATATATATATATATATATATATATATATATATATATATATATATACACATATACATATATATATTGGCACTGATCGAATACTTTTGTACTTTTACTTATGTAGTTTTGCGGAGCAGTACTTTTACTTAAGTAGTTTTTTTCGTGGGTACTTTTACTCTTACTTAAGTAGTTTTTTGGGAGGTTACTTTTACTTTTACTTAGTTACTTTTCTGGACTAACGTGGATTTATTTGCATGTTTTGCTAAACGCTTGCTTAAATCATCCTCAATTAGCTATTGACCGTGCAGGCGCGTAGCCAGCGATAGTTTGTATGAGGGCATGTCGTATGCGTGGTCAATAGACAGAACAGCATGCCGTATGTTCAATAGACAGAACAGCCAAAACAACGCCATCTTAGCACTGAATTCAATCGAACGTCCCGCGACGTTTCATCGACTGTAAATGTACATTAATGTAGACATTATGCTTTCATATTGACGGATATGTTATAAGATATCAATATTTAACTATGTGTGAAGATGTAGCAGTCTCGTGTGATGCATACGGTGACCTGTAGATGGTTTTCTTTTCCGGCATCGAACCAGCACACCTATTGTCGGGCCACCAATCGACGTTCCATCGATTGTAAATGTTCATTAATATACATATCATACCTTCACATTGACGGACATGTCAGACTGTATCCATATTTAGCTATTTGTGAGACTTCGGAGTCATGCGAGTTCAACAGCTGATTGTAGGATGGTTTAAACAAACGTTCCACAAAATGTTTGCAAAACGGTGCCGCATTTTACACACGTCAAGAATACGTAAAAGACGGCACAAAGACCCTAATTGTGTACACGTCAAGTGTCGGCCGGATGTCGCTAATCTAGAGCAGTTACACTTGATTCAGCGAAACTCCTAGTCTATGTCGTAAACAAGTGCGTCTCCTGGCGAGGTTCTGTGATAGGTTTACCAACCTTGATGGTTTCTATTTATGGGTTCGTGTATTCTGATAATATTTCTTTGTGATTTAGATATCAACGAATGCGCCAGTCAGCCGTGTCTACACCGGGGCACTTGTCATGACGAGCTCAGTCGGTACTCCTGCAGTTGTCTGCACGGATACACGGGCGATGTGTGTAGCACAGGTAACGTATGCACAGAGCAAATGTCTTATGCAAGAGTCCAGGAAATGGCATGCGTTATAATAAACTATTATTTTAGTAATTTGTGATGCATAAAATAATTAGTTACTGGTTAATCCAAGATGAATTCTAACTATAATTGTAGCAAATATTATAATATTTAATATATGCGACATCATAATTATATATAGTTATATATATATATATATATATATATATAAATATATATATATATATAACTTTAATTATACATAATTATTATGGTGTATATTAAATCTTTTCATATATATGGGTGTGCGTGCGTGCGTGCGTGCGTGCGTGCGTGCGTGCGTGCGTGCGTGCGTGTGTGTGTAATTACATCTAATTAATATATGCACCATCATAATTATGTATACTTTTAATAATAATGTATAGATATATATATATATATATATATATATATATATATATATATATATATATATAATAGTTAATGTGTGTGTAAGTGTGCGTGCGTGCATGCGTGCATGCGAGCGTGCGTGTTTATTTGTGTGTGTGAGTGTGTGTGTGTGTGTGTTGTGTATATGTTTATTTATGTTTATGTGCGTGCGTGCGTGCGTGTGTTGTGCATATGGTTGTGTGTGTGTGTGTGTGTGTGTGTGTGTGTGTGTGTGTGTGTGTGTGTCTGTGTGTGTGTGTGTGTGTGTGTGTGTGTGTGTGTGTGTGTGTGTGTGTGTGTGTGTGTGTGTGTGTGTGTGTGTGTGTGTGTGTGTGTGTGTGTGTGTGTGTGTGTGTGTGTGTGTGTGTGTGTGTGTGTGTATCGATTGCCTTCGTGTGCTTGATATACTACAGCGGTGTGTTATTGTCATGGTTCAACAGATGTCAATGAGTGTGTCAGTGCCCCATGTGAACACGGTGGCACTTGTGTCGACGGCGTCGGTAGATATCGTTGCTCTTGTGTCGCCGGCTACTCCGGTAGAACGTGTCACGATCCTGATGGTATGGCGGTATCCATGGCAACACGCGTCACTTGTTGTATAAGAGTTACCCTGGCGCTGTTATCAACTCAGGATACGTTATCCTCACGCAGGCCAACACGTTGGGCCACAGACCACAGCTTTTTTGGTACAGGAGTTTTAGGCAAACTGACCACGAAAGGTTCAATACAAAATGTTTGAATGCTGCAGAGCAGATTCCTGATTAGGCAGAGGTCGGATCTAGGAGGGTTTCTTTGTGGAGGTTTTTGTACAGCCTCCTCCTTGTCATCTTCCGATATCATGTCTGAAGGCATGTATTATTGAGAGGCGAGACGAATTGTTTGAACTTTACTTCGTACCCTAGCCTATCTTCTGAATCGTATCAGACAGCGGAGTGGTGCTGAAGTATCATTTCGTTCCGACATAATACTAAATTTACCCCAACATTCCTTCACTGATCTCAATAGTGGACCCCATTAACAACTTATAGTAACCAGAAAACGTAATTGTGATTGTTTGTATTGAACGTTTGCCTAAAATTCCTGTCCATGTTATGTTTGATGTTAAGGCATGCCTCATCTTCAAGGCATTTATTTCGTAGTTACGTTCCCGATGGGTGTTCGTATTAGCGATGTGGCTTGTGCATTCAGTGTGTCCTTTTGCAGAGATTGACGAGTGCGTAAGCAGTCCTTGCGTGAATGGAGCCACATGCGAAAACACTATCAGCAAATACACGTGTAGCTGCATTGTTGGCTATACAGGAACACATTGTGAAGAAAGTACGTATTTTGCTTGCTCTAGCAGAAATATACAATTTTAATTTGTATCATTTAACAACCGTCGTTTATTCTTAATAACAAGTGGGATTTAGTGTATTCAATAAGTACCGCACTTCCGTCTCTCTATGGAATTCAATAAATACTCTACCTCTTCAGACACAATAAAATCTGATGATGTTTGTTGTGTATGAATGCCTGCCCGTTTTTGTGTGCGTGTGTATTTAATGCATACAGGGTGTGTGTGTGAGTGTGTGCGTATCTGCGTGCGTATGTATGTTGCACCATATTATATCATGCCTACAAAACCATTGGATCCAGAGACTATTAACTACTAAATACACACACGTTTAGCAAGTCAAAGTTATCCTTAGAATAAGCCAGTGTCTAATGAACTATAATCACCTGTTGTAGATATAGACGACTGTGGGAGCTATCCATGTCAGAACGGAGCTACATGTGTGGACCTTCTCGACAAATATTCCTGTCAGTGTCTTCCCGGTGTCATTGGCCAGACATGTGAAACAGGTACTCACTCGTTAACGATTCGATGTCCACCCGTTCGTTTCTCAGTGTCCGTCTCTCCGTGTTCGTATGTCTGTCTGCCCCCCCTCCCCCCCTCTCTCTCTCTCTCTCCTTCTCTTCATCCCCTTCCCTCCCAACCTTCCCTCCCAACCCTCCATCCCACCCCTCCGTCCTTCCCGCCTCCCATCGCTTCATTCGAATGTGTGTTCGGCCTAGTGAGGCGCCAATCAAATATCCGGACGACGCAACTCATTTGTGTGCAGAAATGATATAGGATATGAATGTGTAGTTGTTTATCTTTTGAAGAGACACTGTATGTTACAAGTTTGATGTTCCTATTGTCTGCGTGTAGATATAGACGAATGCGCCAGTAACCCGTGTATCTACGGCTCAACCTGTGTGGACCAAGTGAACGGCTTCAAATGCAAATGCGGTACCTACTTCACCGGCCCAACGTGTGCAGTTGGTGAGTGACAGTTGTCGTCGTGATGACGTCACTTAAAGGGAGGGTACCCAGAATTGGCAAAGTAGTAATTTGAAAGTGATTCTGCTGTCTAGAACGTGGGGAAGTTAAATATCAAAGGGTATTGTGCTTAACTCTGCTTGTCTCTGCATTAATGCAAATCAAGTTTGTTTTGAAATTGGATGATTTGTTTACCATTTGAACGTGTTGCAGGAGACATCGTTCAAATTGCAAACATTGTTCCGAGCTTAATAAAGTAACTAACTGCAAATTGGCAGGCAATAAATCTTCACCACGCATGTTGTAGTCATAAGAACGTAATATTTAATGAACAAACTTAAAACTAGGAACTGTTACCCTCTCTTTAACGATGTAGGTCAAGTTATTGTGTAAACAAATGTGTTCCTCTGTGAAGCTGTAGCAGTAAATAAAGTCATGTTAGCTATGTCAGTGATATACGTTTTTCTCTTGATGTTACCACCGCAACCCGTTGGTACGATGTTGTTTCATGCCGTACATGTTTGTTGATTCCTTGCAGAACGAACATGCCCAAGCAATCCATGTGAGAATGGCGGAACGTGCATCGAAGGTATAGGCAAATTCAAATGCTCCTGCAAGTCTATGTTCACTGGACTCCACTGCGAGTATGGTATGTTCATTTACACGAACGTGGCCATTTCACATTTCGCTAAAACTGAATTACCTGTTACGTCACCTCCCTTACTTCATCATGAGTGTCAAGTATATACACGTTCTCGCACGCATGTGCATTCGCAAGCACGCACACAACCACAACACGGCGTCTTAATTATCACGACACGGTGTCTTAATTATATATTGTCAGGTTGGCCATACCAATTCCGACAACCTTTGATATAACGATACAATGTGTATGCCCCATGACCTGAGTTATGTGGTTATTGATTCTTATGGTACTATATTCACAAATCACTGGTCATTGTGTGATGGTTTCAGCAAACATCGACAACTGCACGCTTTGCACGAACTGCATTTCGTGTGACATTCACAAGAACGGCACCTACGTGTGTCAGTGCAAGCTTGGATACGAAGGTGTCCACTGCAATACAGGTGATGTACACGTTATTTATACATCGCCAAATTATCACTATAAAAACGTTTTTTGTTTCATATCAATATCGTCTAAATATTATCTTAAAACTTTAAAAAGCGCATAGACGTGTGGTTAAACAATATAAGTAAATTAGTTATCTGTCTATTTAAAAATTAATCTGAAAGTTAACAGTTGTAAGTCTCTCGCTAAAATAAATAAATAAATAAAACTAAACTGAGTAAAGAAATTATAATGGCACATAAGAAATTAAAATAAAATTAACAAGCGAAATAAAAAGCTAAACAAAACTGAAACAGTTATGTACGTGGCGTATGTATATGTGTAGGTGTAGGTGTAAGTGCAGGTGCATGTGTATGAGTGTGTGCGTGGAAGTCGTTGTCACTTTGTTGCTCAAGCGTCTACTATTTTCGACATAGTTGTATTGGTTTACTGATCCATGTTATACATTTCGTATTACAGAGATCAACGAGTGTCATAGTAGCCCGTGTCAGCATGGCGGCCTGTGTCTAGACCAGGTGAACGGCTACCGCTGCGTGTGTAGTCAGTGCCACTACGGCGTGCACTGTGCCATTGGTAAGCCTTGTTAGTGGCACTCATTAATATTATTAACAATGATTATGTACCACAATTTTAAAATTATATTTGGCCTGGTGTGCGCGTGTACTCGGATGTGGTTACATGCGCGGATGTGTATGTGTGTGTGTGTGTGTGTGTGTGTGTGTGTGTGTGTGTGTGTGTGTGTGTGTGTGTGTGTGTGTTGTATGTGTGTGGGTGGGTGTGTATGCGCGCGTGCATGTGTTCTAATGGTGCGGCAATAATTAAACATACATCTATTACTTCAATATTCTCACATTATACGTGAACTCACGTTATCCTGGTTTGTGTTATTCCAGCTAAAGTTGCACATCTGTACCCTGTGGCAATGGACTTAAAGAACATTACCTTCAAGCCGAAACCAAATGTGCCACTTATAGTCCAGTTGGAAAAACATGCCAGAAAAATCACGAAAGCGGTAATTCGTCTTTTTTGTTGCATATTTCTTATTGTCGTTAATTATTGCTGGGAACGCAGCAAATTCCTATATGATGGGTAATAGAAATGCTACATAAAGCATATTAATTTCGTTCAGTTACTCCTTCGTTTTTTATTTTTCTCTAACAATAGTTTAAATGTGTTAATCGTTTTTTTTTTATCATATTGTTTGCCTATATGTTCAACATGCTTTAATGTACTAAATGTGTGATACAGCGCCACAGGTATAATTCAATCGAAGTGTTTTATTGAAGCGCATAATTACACAGCTGCTCAAATTAATTTGTTCATATTTCAGGTGAGAATGGTATTCACGAACCTTGGTTTGGACAGCAAATACATAAACTTCCAGTTCAAGTAAGTGCGTTGTTATGATCATGCAGATTAAGTTTGTATCTCACTTTCGGCCTTCCTGTATTGTTCTTCCAAACTGTGTTGTTTCTCCTGTCACATACTGCCAGTTGACCACCCTTGTTGGTCAGCTCTTGCGTTGACCTGCTGAACTGTTGACCATAATGATAACTATACTTGATTTATTTTTTATGCATTAAATGCACAACGGTATTCTCCAGTACACACTCTGCAAACTGTGTTTAGATTATATGTTCTAACACATGGTACTAGACAGAAACATTCGTTTCAGAGTCATGTGTGCTGCCATAAAAAATTCAATGTATACTTCTATTTACGGAGCAGGACTTTGGAATACCGCGCACGGAAGCATTACCAGCAACAGAACCATACAGGCATTTTGATAAAGCTATAAGTTACATCTCCTTTCGATGTATTACAAATTTATATCACAATAATTATAGCTAGACACAACGTCGCGAGGGCACTGTTTAATGCCTCTTTCGTTGGAATTATAATTGTTTTTGTGTAACATATTTCATTTATTCAACACGCGTCTATACTGGTTAGGGGTGAATCATATAGTGCACTGCTGTTCACCCCCTTTCACCAGCGCTCATAGTTACTTAACTGATATGGTTCAAAATAAACAAATTACTAACTTACTTACTAGATCGTAAAACCTAACTATACTATGGACTGACGTAACATAACGGTATGTAAAACAATGTGCTGTGAGATTATAGGGACTATGGTTTGTTGTCCACAACAATGATGTAATGTGATGTGAGATTATAGGGTCCCGAACAGGTGTATACTGTGATGTAAAAATTTAAGTACTATGGTTTGTGGTCCCGGACATATATAGATTTTCATGTTATATTATAGGTTTATGGTCCGGGTAACTATTATTTGTGACGTGTACATAGCTGGAACATTAGTAGAACAGGATTTTGTTTTAGATGTCGCCATCACTCAGATACGTTAATTTACTAACAAGTCTTATCCTACCTATGTTATCACTACAGATAACGTACATACAGAACAATACACAGCGTTTCAAACCAATTTGTTCGATAGCTGCAACTCGCCTTGCAAAACACACCTTCCAATTCCTTTGATATATTAAAATAAAATTCATGTTAATATGGTTGGATTGTTTTCTCTTAGGCGAACTATTTTTATTTTTGTTTTAGCAACCGGACCAATCGGACAACCTTCGATATGATTGTTGCGACAAATTTAACATCTCCGGCCGTTTATTCACGAATTGTGCATGCCTTCGACGTGTTGAAAGATCTTATACGACAAACTGGGATAAACTTCGACAATTTATCTGTTGCTGGTAAAGTATATAACTCTGGTGTTTTTCAACTCAGTTCACCTGTGCTTGTTAAATATTATTCTTTTTATTAAATTTGTTTTTCTAAGCCATGAAACTAGAGGTATAACTATTAAAATAGATTGCCCACTAATTGAACGTCGCTTCATAAAAAAATTCCAGGCATGAACAATATATGTCATATATAAATTTAACGTTGAGAGAATAAAAAATAGTTTCCTCATAATCGGCATTGGTATTTTTCGTTGTACATACATTCATACAACTGCCTGACGTGGCTTCCTTTACGTGCATGTGTGCATGCATGCGTGATTGCGTGTCCCCGTTGAGAAATGTGAAATACACACGAACGAGTATTGTTCTGTTTTGTAGAAAGGATTCTCTTTCCCGAAAGTGAAATAGGTAAGCTCTCCAAGTTACTCGCCATCTTTAATATATATGTGTGTGTGTGTGCGTGCGTGCGTGCGTGCGTGCGTGCGTGCGTGCGTGCGTGCGTGTGTGTATTTGTGTGTGTATTTTGTGTGAGTGATGTGCGTGTAAGAGAGAGAGTTTGTGTGCGTGTGAATGTGCATGTACGCGAGTGTGTGTGAGCATGCATGCCTATCCGTATGTGCCGCAATTGTACCAAAAATAAGTTACAAATGTTGACCACATTACTTTAGTGTAAAGGTGTGTGCGCCAGTAAGTGTCGATAAGCATCAATGTTATGTACCACTTAAGTTTGTCAATATTATGAATCTACGTCCAACATTAACACTTTGTCCTTCTGTCATCCGCCATTTTGTCGTGCTGTAGACAAGGTATGCGGGCGGTGTCCTCACTGTATTCGTTGCCGACTACTGAAAGGCAAATTCTCGTGCATCTGCGAGAGTGGATTCATTGGCACAAAATGTGACAAAGGTGAGTGTGGCGATACCAATGGGTGTTAAGTTACCTCTCCGAGCAACAACTCTGCCCTTGGTGAGTGTGGCGATACCAATGGGTGTTAAGTTACCTCTCCGAGCAACAACTCTGCCCTTGTAACAGAATGAATATATCTTCGCACACAGCTCGTCGCATTCATCCCAACAGCTATAGCAGAAACATATCGCACATTCCCTATTTCGATGGTATGTGCCAAACGGCGTGTCATATCCGATGTTGCAAATTATTATTTCGTGAAGTTTGTCAAATATTATATACAAGTGAAATTTTCCACAACGCTACACATGGTTTTCTATTATTATTATTATTATAGGTTTCCTAAGATATCCACAGCTAGAAAAAAAATTAACAATTATCAGCACCACGATCAATCCCTTTTATCGCGACCCTACCGAAACACATGGAAACTGACACGACTAAAACGTACCTGAATATGTTAATCGTGAATATTGTTAAACAACAAAGGGTACCTTTGAAATCTCGCATTTGCAGAAATCAAAGAATGTACGAGTAATCCGTGTATCAATGGTGGCACATGTATTGACCTGATCAATCGTTACACGTGCAGTTGTCCTGCAAACATCACGGGAGTTCACTGTGAGAAAGGTGAGTGTTTCTGTGCAATGATCTCAGTACCACTATGGCATTATTCATCGATAACGTAAATATTTACACGTACGACCTTCGACATTGCTTAGCTAATATTTTAAAAATCCTAAACAATTGCTACAAGAGCTAATGTTTAAGTTTAATAATACAATGGGTTGGGTCTATGCATTAAGAAATATAAACAGTATTTAACAATATATATATATATACATATATATATATATACATATATATATATATATATATATATATATATATGCGTGTGTGTGTGTGTGTGTGTGTGTGTGTGTGTGTGTGTGTGTGTGTGTGTGTGTGTGTGTGTGTGTGTGTGTGTGTGTGTGTGTGTGTGTGTGTGTGTGTGTGTGTGTGTGTGTGTGTGTGTGTGTGTGTGTGTGTGTGTGTGTGTGTGTGTGTGTGTGTGTGTTCATGTACGTATGCAAGTGGTTATGTTTGCACGTGCGTGAGCGTGTGTGTTTCATTGCTATTACAATTACCAATACAGAACGGCTCACGTGACTGTTTCTGTTACAGAAGAAAATGTGTTCGCGTTCGAAACAGAGTTTAGTATTGATCAAGGAAAGTATTCAAATGATCTAGCTAATCCGAACTCTGACGAATACAAAGCACTCACTGCTAAGCTTCTGGAAGAGGTAATTTACACGATAATGGAATGAAGATTAAAGAGTATGGTTTATGGTTTTGTGTTTGCACAGTACGTATGCATACATTCGCACATTGTATAAATAATTGATATAAATAAATGATTGTGTGTGCTTGTGTTCAAATAATTGTTCTTACCCTTTCTAGCTGCGTCGCGTGTATGGGGACGCTATCGGTGACCTCATCAGATTGGAAGATATCAGTTTCACGTAAGAATTCACACCTGCTATATCAATGTTATAAACACTTAGCAACGTTGCATCATATAAGCTGACATGCCGCTGTATGCACACATATAATTATGTGTGTATGTAAGTTTGCTTGTATGTATGTATGTATGTATGTATGTATGTATGTATGTATGTATGTATGTATGTTTGTATGTGTGTATGTATGTATGTGTGTGTGTGTGTGTGTGTGTGTATGTATGTATGTATGTATGTATGTATGTATGTATGTATGTATGTATGTGTGTGTGTGTGTGTATGTATGTATGTATGTATGTATGTATGTATGTATGTACGTATGTACGTATGTATGTATGTATGTATGTAAGTATGTATGTATGCATGTATGTAGTACTACTACTGCTGCTGCTGCTGCTGCTGCTGCTGCTGCTGCTGCTGCTGCTACTGTTACTGCTACTGCTACTGCTACTACTACTATTACTTCTATTTCTGGTACTACTATTGCTGCAGCTGCTGTTGTTGCTGCTGCTTCTACCACTACTAGTTCTACCATTACTGTTGACGCTGCTGCTACTGCTACTGCTGCTGCTGCTGCTGCTACTGCTACTGCTACTGCTACTGCTACTCCTCCTGCTCCTCCTCCTGCTCCTGCTCCTGCTCCTGCTCCTGCTCATGCTCCTGCTCCTGCTACTGCTACTGCTACTGCTACTGCTCCTGCTCCTGCTCCTGCTACTGCTCCTGCTACTGCTACTGCTCCTGCTGCTGCTGCTGCTGCTGCTACTGCTACTGCTACTGCTACTGCTACTACTACTACTACTACTACTACTACTACTAGTACGTTTTGCAAAATAATATGTCGAATAGTAGCAATATGTCAATATGATGCATTTATATGTGTGACACAAACCTCGACCACAAACAACGTGTCACTTTCAAATTACTTCCCACATCGTCGTCATTCTGTGCTGTTCTATGTGTAACGTGCTTCATTACACAGCGAAGGCAGCATTGTGGTGAAGTATAAACTCATCACATCCCGACTTGAGCCGCCGGAGAAGGTGCAGCGAATTCTGGAGGAAGCGGCTGAAAACAACTCTCTAGCGTTCAAAATAAAGCCCAAGACTCTTCGTGTTCATGGTATGTTCATGTTGTTCATGGCATCGAGCGCAGTGGCTCAGGGGTAGACCTTCCGACTCTCGACTACGAGAACCCGGATTCAAATCCTGTGCTACGGTGTTAAAACCTTGAGCAAGTGTTTTCACTCTACATTGCTCCAGTTCACTCACCTGTATAAATGAGTACCTGGCTATAGACAGTGGTGGATATGTGTACGAGCAGCCTTCGCGCATTAATTGTAGCATATGGCTGGATGCTTCCTAGAGAAGCCGAGAGGGTGTCTGAGTGAACAGGTCTGTCAGGGAAGTAAAGTGTAAAGTGCTTTGAACGGGCCTGATGACTGGATACTGCGCTATATAACAACTTGCCGTTTTATGTATGTAGAACATTGAGAAGCCAATTTTATTAATTCAACGGAGATTTTTGTTGTGTTATATCATTACTAGGAGAACGTTGTTTCTAAGCATGTTGTTTCTTGCTGAGAGACCCACTAACCGCATCGCCACGCTGACCCACAGTCCCCATATCCTAAAATTGACGTACTATTCGATTGCCCAGTTTCACTGCCAGTGTGGTCAGACATATCCATGGCTACAACATAGTAATCGTTGATGTGATAAGACACGTCAACAGCCCCAGCACCGTGACCACCTTCAGCTGCGTTGTATTGTTATTCCAGCAAGCACATACACGGAGAAACTGTGCGAGAATTGTGTGACATGTGAAG
>OZ024867.1:4644859-4709859 GCA_964017155.1 Oasisia sp. SBJ-2009
ACTGCAATGTAGTGGTTTATCCTGAATGAGTCCGCAAAGTGCCTCTTCGGCTACTATTCGTAATGCTCTGACGTTCTGGGGAAACTTTTTTCCAATGAGCATTTTCGACACACCGCCAAACACAGGGGACATTATATCTGACAGACCGGTATCAGCCATCAGTGTTCCGATAGATTCAATGAAGCTCATTAGAGAGTGCATCCCTCCCAACCGTGGAATAACATGAGAGAACCTTTCTGGATAAGTTCACTGAACTTCTAGAGCGATCCTGTACTGCTGCAGATCACAAGTAAAAACTACGAACTGTTGCCAGATATTGCGTGTGTAGACCTGTGCAAAGGCCATTGATGTCATCATGGTATGTGGGTGTGACGGGATCATGTCTATTAAGTAAACAGCCTTCGTCTTTGGTTATGTTGAATGACCCTGTCGACGTGCAGCCTTAGTATTGTACCCATTGTATTCAGGACAATCTAGTGTGTTGTTCATGTCTTGAAGGAACGCGAATTCCATCTCACTGGCTCTTCCCTTTGAAATGATTTGTTGTGCCAGCATACGCAGGGGCTGAACTGATCGTTTGGGGGTGTTCTGTGGCATCGGAGGCTTCTTGGGACCATTATATCTCTCTATCTCAACGTCATACTGGAGTCACTCAATCATCTCTTCCTTTTTCACACGCCTAATGGTGAATTATTGGACTGTTTCACTACTGTTACTATCTGGTTTTGTGAGCAGCACGGAAGGGAATGAGTGGATGACTTTCCGTCTGGAGACGATATGTCAGTATCAAAATTGTCAACAATAACCTGAGCCAAGCTAGAACTTGAAGTTGATAGGCCTGGTAGTGAAGGTTCCATGGTTGTTGCTTTGGCAGCTGAATGTTTAAAACGCCTTACGTCATCGTAGGTACATGTAACACCATACTTTTGTAACACTTTGATAAGGCTTTTTGATCTCCTCATCTTGATGCCAAGAGTAATGTGCAAACTAGTGGGATGGTTTTTCATCACCCTAGTTACCGTTGAACCAATGCGAAGAGCAGGTGGTGGCCTGTCTAGGCTAGGAGACAGTTTCCCTAAAGGTTTCACCAAAGTGTCATTCACAGTCTCTCTACATTTCTGTCGGTTAACCCTAGTATCATAACAATCTTGATCTAATGTTATTAGTTTGACCTCATGCCTGATGACTTTGCATAGTTTGTTGATTGTTACATCAATGTCATCGTTCTCGTCTTGAACCAGTCGCATACATTTTGCAGCTATAGATCGCAAGATAACAATGTCTGCTAATCCCGGAGTCTGTAAAACCACCAACTCATCTCTGAAGCGTTCGCTTGGGTTTGGGACAATTAAACAATGTGTCAATCGATCACCCCCGAATTCTTTGTATGCTTCATGCAACACAACTGAATTTAGGAAGCCGGACGAGTCTGTGATCGTCATTACAACAAGTGATTCAAAGGCACGATCAATGCTAATCCTTTAGATTCTGCGGCACACTCAAATGGTATAGTCAATGTAGTTAGCGGCCAGATTGGTTAAATATGAATTGTATAATATGCTTTTAATATTTTATGTGAGAATTCAGATTTAAAATTAAAGAACATTTGTTATAATATAACACCTGTGTTCGTTTACCTTTTCATTTTTTTCCCCAAGATTGAATAGTATAGAAGATATACCAGTGCTTGTAAACTGGCAGTCATCTTGGATTTCTAGATGACATCATCAGTATATGAACTTTGATCTGATACAGATAGATGTGTCTCCAAAATACCCAGTGATAAATACATTCACGAGTAATTTGGAGTAAATAGTTAAGGAGATATGCCAGTTTTACCGTTACTGCGGCCATCTTAATTGGCAGCCATCTTGGAAATGACCATTATGTAATACGATATTAACATAATACTTAGTTCTAATGTTTGACCCCTTAAACCTAGGTAAAGCTACAAAAATCACCTTCCTAGGGTGAATAGGTAAGGAGTAATAGTCATTTATAGGTAATGGCGGCCATCTTGGACTCCATCTTGAATTTCTCAAATTGCTCAAGGGTGACAACATGTCATCAAGCAGTTTCTGAAAGTAGAGACCCTTGGCTACCAAAATCAACAGTAAAAAATACTTAATACAACAATGCAAGGTTAAAGGAAAAAATGGCATTTGGCTCCCAGACTAACAGGGAAAGTATTGTAAACAGATTAGTTTAAGAGTGAAAGCAGACACATGGATATGTTTACACCATTTCAGCCGTATCGTAATGATACTGCTCAGCTCAGCGTGACTATTTATATTGTTTCATATATTAAACGTATTCCGACAACGTGCATAGTCATAATTATAATTATATTATATTATATTATATTATATTATATTATATTATATTATATTATATTATATTATATTATATTATGTATTGTATTGTATTGTATTGTATTGTATTGTATTGTATTGTATTGTATTGTATTGTATTGTATTGTATTGTATTGTATTGTATTGTATTGTATTGTATTGTATTGTATTGTATTGTATTGTATTGTATTGTATTGTATTGTATTGTATTGTATTGTATTGTATTGTATTGTATTGTATTGTATTATATTATATTATATTATATTATATTATATTATATTATATTATATTATATTATATTATATTATATTATATTATATTATATTATATTATATTATATTATATTATATTATATTATATTATTATATCATATAATATCATTATATATATATATATATATATATATACATATATATATATATATATATATATATATATAGATAGATAGATAGATAGATAGATAGATAGATAGATAGATAGATAGATAGATAGATAGATAGATAGATAGATAGATAGACAGACAGACAGACAGACAGACAGACAGACAGACAGACAGATATAGACAGACAGACAGACAGATATAGACAGACAGACAGACAGACAGACAGACAGACAGACAGACAGATAGATAGATATAGATATATATATATATATGTGTGTGTGTGTATATTTACAGACAAGAAAGAGTGCGGAAGTAACCCATGCCAGAACGGTGCAGTGTGTTTGGATTTGACCGACCGTTATCTGTGTCGCTGCGCCGCGGGATACGGCGGTGTACACTGCGAGCAAAGTAAGTGTTGTTTGTGTTAATCGTGGCGTACAGCGGTGTACACTGCGAGCAACGTAAGTTTTGTTTGTGTGACATCGTGGCGTACAGCGGTGTACAGTGCGAGCAAACTAAATGTTGTTCATGTGTCACGGTACTATACGTATGCCCACGATACAAGCAACGTCAAATGTGTTCAGTATTAAATAAATTTAAATTCTAATAATAATAATAATAATGATTTATTTCATTCTCTGGGCAATCGATACAGATTGAAATAGGTACATAAAACATGCAAAATAGATTTGTTAAAATAGATTGAAATAATAATATTATATATAATTTAAAACATTAGCATAAATATAAAATTAATTAACAAAGTAAAGAATAATTTATTTGAAATGCATCTATAAAGGTAATTTAAATAGGTTAAGACATTAAAACATATTTTCTGTGATTATTTCACTAAACTTATAAAAATACTTTAATAAAATATTTTAATAAATACTTTAAAACATTAAAATAAATAGATCTCAAGAATAAATTAAGGTTTTACAATATTTTACACATTTCCATCTATATCAGCATTCACGAAACTTTGCAAAGTGTCACTTTGAGTTCTTTTGGTTGAAAAGGCACTAGTTAATGAAGCAGTTCTTGGTCCTGTTGGTTCTGACTCTGGGATAAAGATATCGAGTACGGCATCTTGTATTGTATGTTGCAGTTCTTGGTGTTGGTAGAAGTTTATGCAGTTTGTGCTGCGGCTCTTCAATTTGTGTGAAGAAATGTTCACATAACTGAGCACGTCTTTGTTTCAGAGAAGTCAGCTGTGCATTCGCTAATGCTTCGGTATAGGTAGTGTTCGGGTATATGATGTTCATAGCACGTCTTTGTACTCGCTCCATATCACTTTGGAGACCCAATGCGAGTGAGGTCGACCATGCTGGACATGCGTATTCCAGAGTAGGCCGGACCACCGTTGTATATACCGTCAGAAGGTCTTCGACGGGAATGCCTGATCGTTTGAGTTGTAGCAGTAGAAACAGCCTCTTGCCTGCTTTTCGTGTTATTTCATCAACGTGTACGTCCCATGTCAGGTTGCTGGTGATGGTAATGCCAAGTATCTTCGCCTCGGTTACTCGCTGAGTGTCTGTTCCGTCGATATGTATGGTTGAGAAGTTTGTCCTTGTTTTAGAAAAATCAATAACAAGCACTTTTGTCTTACTTTTGTTGATTTTCATATCGTTTTGGATTGTCCACAGATATGCCGCATCGGCTGCTTCCTGGAGATTTGGTGCTTGGGAGTCTGATCCAGTATAGACGATGCACGTGTCATCAACATATTTGTAGGAGTCGCACTTTGTTTGTAGATCATTTATCATGAGGACGAAAAGTACCGGGCCTAGCTATGTGCCTTGTGGCACTCGTCCATGGATGTAATTCCAATCGGATTGTGTGTTGCACAGCTTAACTTGTTGGGTTCTTTCGGTAAGGAAACTGGCTATCCACTTCATTAAAATATTCGGGAGGCCAAAACTTGCAAGTTTTTGAAGAAGAATGTCATGATTGATTAGGTCAAAGCCTTAGAGAAGTCAAGCAGTAGTATCCTGGCATACTGTTTCGATGCATCTGTGCTTGTATAACACTGATGTAACAGGTCAACAAGGGCATGAGTAGTGGATGACTTCTTTACGGAGCCATATTGGTTTGGGTCAACTCTGTCTTGAACGATGTCCCAGACCCATTTAACAACGAACTCTTCCATTTGTTTACAGAGCACAGCAGTCAAAGAGATTGGTCTAAGGTCCGTTTTGATATGTTCTGGCGGTTTCTTTTTCGGAAGGGGGCTGACGTATGCAGCACGCCAGATACGTGGAACATGCCCCTCTCGAAGTGAGCTGTTGTAGATTGCGGCAACTGGGCCTGCAAGCAATTCAGAGACCTCTTTAAGGACCCAGCTTGGTATAGAGCGCGGGCCCGGAGCTTTACTCGTGTCTAGCTTGCGTAATTGCTTTTCCACTTTCTCAACTGGGATAACATATTTAGATGGCACACATGGTATTTCAAGCTGAAGGTAGTCATTGTCAGCACTCAGGGCAGGTAGGTGATCACTGATTGATTTAAAGAAATTGTTTATTCGTTGACTGAGTTCCAGAAGATTACCGTCACACACTTGATTGGCGAGGTGAAGCAAAGGGGGGTCACTGCTAGTTTGTTGACATCCAAGCAGTTCTTTCATACCCTTCCACCAATTGCGTGGATTGGATGTCTTTAATCCGTTGATGCGTTTATCATATTAATTTTTTTTCAATGACTTGCTTAGACGGTTTACCTTGTTTCTGTAAAGATGGTACAACGTTTGGTCACCTGCCTTCCATGCATGTTGACGCCGACGAATTAGGTCTCGGAATCTGTCCGACACCCATGGTTTGTCCGTTGTGTGTCTTTCCACTGTCTTTGTTGGGAAATGTTTATCCATCAGTTCATTTATGTTGGACGTAAACATTTGCAATTGTTCTTCGCATGATGGTAGACGGTAAAGGTATTCCCATTTGATTTTCTTTAAGGCTGATGCAAACATGACTCGCTCATTTTGCCCCATTACCTTTGTTGTCACAATTTGTCGATGTCCAGAAATGAATTTCAGATCAACGAGCGGTTCTCAAATGACGACGTTGTGATCTGCATTTCCGACAGGACAACTGGTGTGTGGCTGTCCATAAAGTTTGTCCATATTGGTATAAATCTTATCCAAAGTGGCATTACCTCGTGTACGAACAGTCACAATCTGCTTCAGCCTGTAGTGGGTTTTTTAAGTATCGTTCCGGAAGATGGTTGAAATCACCAGATAAGATGATGCCAGTGTGAGGGTGGCGTTGTAATATATAATCCAGGCAATGGCAGATGTGGTTTACCATGATGTTGTTATCCTCGTTAGGTGGATGATATATCACTCCAACGTTTATGTGGGTGAACTGTCGTGGTAATTTGTGTGGGCGAAGCGAAATCCACAGAGTTTCCATGTCGTTATTACGTAGTTCTGTCCATTCCTTGAATTGGATGCCGTGTTTTACAAAGCACATGACCCCTCCGCCACGTCTGTCGGCACGATCTTTTCTGATGTGGAAATACCCAGGTACACTAATGGATTCGTCTGGTATGTGGTCCCTACACCATGTCTCTGTTATTGTTGCTATATCAGCACGGTTTAGTTTCAGTATTTCTGACAGTTCTGTTATTTTTGGTACCACTGATCTTGTGTTAGTGTTTATAAGTATTGCTCGCATATCGACACACACCTATCGTGGCGGGCAGTTCACCCAAGGCGTGCAACGCATTATATATGTACTGTAGAAATGGTTTAATTATACATTGATACATCTTTATATATAATTAGTGACGATCGTTACTACAATCATCATTGTATTGATTAATAAGTGTCAGCTTATTGCACAATTACGGAATCTGCAGCTTATTGCACAATTACGGAATCTGCAGCTTTTGTGTACAATGTTGAACCGTTACAGCCAATGAACAGTTACAAACAATGATAAAATGGTACTTTTTCGCATTGATCTGGGCAATTAGACGTTATATGCATGAATGCCTAAAGCGTATATTATCTCTTGGCGCAGAGACGGCTGAATATCACTACGCCACAGAATTTCACATTGAAGATAAGACGTTCACCCAAGACCTCGCAAACCCAGAATCCTCGGAACATCAGAAACTGTTGGCTAAGCTCATAGACGAGGTATGGAGTATTGCTTATTATGTGGTAACTCATGTCAGTGTAGTTGTTTTTCTTTGTATGTGTGATGGAAACATTATGTTTGCAGAAAAGTATACCCACACAGACAATCTCACGCGCTAACACACACACACACACACACACACACACACACACACACACACACACACACACACACAAATTGATCTTAATAGCTGATGTAACAAAGATTTTATAAAGATGTATTTCATTAAATTAAACTTACTTTACTTACATAAATTTGATGAAAGTGAACTGATAATTATTGGTATACCTTTTTCGTGTGTATAGTTATCGGTGTTTGTCTTACTCGTACTAAATTAGTTTACTCTAACAGAACAAGTTTGACGCTACCGTTTACCATTTTTAGCCTTGTTTTCCTTATTCGTGTGTTTGTATAGATTTCGATTCGTTTGCTTTTCTAGCTTCGTCGAGTGTATGGCGAAGACTTTGGTCACCTCGTGCGACTTGAGCGTGTGTCTTTCAGGTCAGCCATTCACAGTTGTCATATACTCTCGTGTGTATGTGTCTAGTTTGTATTGACAATGTCCTGGTCGTGTGCAAGAGGTATAGTATAACGCCGTTCCCTGCACTCTTGATGATCAAATAAATACAACGGCGAGAAAGCGTTCTAATGGAAACTTCAAAACAATTACAAAAGGTCGACGTTGCAACACACTTTCATGTATCTTGTACTGTTTAAATGTCACGACATTGTTACATACTGTATACATATATCGTGTTCGGGACGAAATGTAAGTTAATGACTAAGGTGACTATGACGGATAGGATGATATCCATGTAGAGGATGTGTCTGCTTATGTGGGTAATTAAGAAGATGACAGTGATGATGCTGATAATATACACTTGAACGGTGCGGTGTAATGTTGTAGCTATTGCTGATACTGATGATGATGATGATAATGATGACAATTATGCTGTTGCTGTTGCTGTTGCTGTTGCTGTTGCTGTTGCTGTTGCTGTTGCTGTTGCTGTTGCTGTTGCTGTTGCTGTTGCTGTTGCTGTTGCTGTTGCTGTTGCTGTTGCTGTTGCTGTTGCTGTTGCTGTTGCTGTTGCTGTTGCTGTTGCTGTTGCTGCTGCTGCTGTTGCTGCTGCTGCTACTACTGCTGCAGCTGCTGCTGCTGCTGTCAAAGAGACCAAGCAGGATTAATTTGACTTATAAGGCTCTATGCCCTTCTCGAACTTGATGATAATGATGATGATGATTATGTTGATTATGTTGATGATGAAGATGGTGTTGAAAATATGACAATGTGAGTATTATAGCAGTGATAACGGTGACAGCAATGACGATGACAAAGAGTAATATTTCGTTGACACAGCGAAGGAAGCGTCGTCGTGAGGTACAACTTGGTCCTGTCCCAAGACCATCACCCCGACAGGGTGAAGCGGGCGTTGGAAGAAGCAGCGCAAAGCAACTCTCTCGCATTTAAAATCAAACCCAGTTCATTATTTGTGTATGGTACGTATCGTGCTATATATTTTTGTACTGCTACGATTATCTATGCGCTATCCAACAAATCGTTACATGACTCTGTGTAATTGGCCTTTTAAGACATTTATCTATCTATTTATTTATCTATTTATTTATTTATTTATCTATTTATCTATTTATCTATTTATCTATTTATCTATTTATCTATTTATCTATTTATCTATTTATCTATTTATCTATTTATCTATTTATCTATTTATCTATTTATCTATTTATCTATTTATCTATTTATCTATTTATCTATTTATCTATTTATCTATTTATCTACTTATCTACTTATCTACTTATCTACTTATCTACTTATCTACTTATCTACTTATCTACTTATCTACTTATCTACTTATCTACTTATCTACTTATCTACTTATCTACTTATCTACTTATCTACTTATCTACTTATCTACTTATCTACTTATCTACTTACCTACTTACCTACTTACCTACTTACCTACTTACCTACTTACCTACTTACCTACTTACCTACTTACCTACTTACCTACTGACCTACTGACCTACTGACCTACTGACCTACTGATCTACTGATCTACTGATCTACTGATCTATTTTTCTATTTTTCTATTTTTCTATTTACCTATTTACCTATTTACCTATTTACCTATTTACCTATTTACCTATTTACCTATTTACCTATTTACCTATTTACCTATTTACCTATTTACCTATTTACCTATTTACCTATTTACCTATTTACCTATTTACCTATTTACCTATTTACCTATTTACCTATTTACCTATTTACCTATTTACCTATTTACCTATTTACCTATTTACCTATTTACCTATTTACCTATTTACCTATTTACCTATTTACCTATTTACCTATTTACCTATTTACCTATTTACCTATTTACCTATTTACCTATTTACCTATTTACCTATTTACCTATTTACCTATTTACCTATTTACCTATTTACCTATTTACCTATTTACCTATTTACCTATTTACCTATTTACCTATTTACCTATTTACCTATTTACCTATTTACCTATTTACCTATTTACCTATTTACCTATTTACCTATTTACCTATTTACCTATTTACCTATTTACCTATTTACCTATTTACCTATTTACCTATTTACCTATTTACCTATTTACCTATTTACCTATTTACCTATTTACCTATTTACCTATTTACCTATTTACCTATTTACCTATTTACCTATTTACCTATTTACCTATTTACCTATTTACCTATTTACCTATTTACCTATTTACCTATTTACCTATTTATTTATTTATTTATTTATTTATTTATTTATTTATTTATTTATTTATTTATTTATTTATTTATTTATTTATTTATTTATTTATTTATTTATTTATTTATTTATTTATTTATTTATTTATTTATTTACATATTTAATGCATCTTAGCACAATTTCTACTTACTTTTAATTTTGGACGAATACGACATTTACCTAAACAGGAATAAATAAAGAACTGGCACTGTAGGCGCTTCCCTTAACGGAAATACAAACACAGCGTTCTACGATGTCTAACTCGTTAATACATCGACACCTACTTTCATCAGAAATTTAATTTGCGAACCAATTCCAGTTGTTACCACTGCAGACATGTCACGTGTCACGTTGTCCTCTTGTAGCTGCTCCGCCGTGCGCCAGTAAACCTTGCCTCAACGGGGCGTCTTGCTTCAGTTCGGCCGACATCTACTCCTGCCACTGTCTCCCGGGATTTGAAGGAGACCAGTGCCAAATCGGTATGCGCAGTGTCACGGATTCAGTAAAGCTTAATTCAAGTGTATAACCCAATGTGTTCTTTATTGTGTTTTCCTTTTGTGCATGGGTTATATTACGTGTTGTGTATGTCCTTTTATTGTTTGTCACATTTTCTCTGATCAGCTTCCTACCCCCCAATTGTCATCTTCCTCCGTCTTTTCAAAACCCGTCTTTATGCAGTCCTGTATCTCTCGGCTGTGGCGTTCTAATTTCCTGTGGTCGTCGTTTTTTCTCGAACACAGGCGATGGTTCTACTTACTATTTAGTTAACAATCATGTGAACGGATTGTGTGTGTGTGTGTGTGTGTGTGTGTGTGTGTGTGTGTGTGTGTGTGTGTGTGTGTGTGTGTGTGTGTGTGTGTGTATATATATATATGTGTGTGTGTGTGTATGTATGTGCGTGCGTGTGTGTGTGTGGTGTGTGCGTGCGTGCGTGCGTGCGTGCGTGCGTGCGTGCGTGCGTGCGTGCGTGCGTGCGTGCGTGCGTGCTTGCTTGCGTTAGTGGGTATATCATCGGCCTAATATAGTACATGTCATGTCCGATCACAAAACGTTTATGTAATACATTTCCCGTAATTAATACAACTAATTATGTTGTAGACAACCATTAACACTGAGTTTGTGATTACGTTTCAGATGTGGACGAATGTGGCAGTTGGCCCTGTCTGAACGGTGGATCGTGCATTGACAATGCGAATAAGTACACGTGCCAGTGCGCTGGCTTGTTCAGCGGGCCAAACTGTGAAATGAGTAAGTGCGTCTAACTGGCAACACGGACTAACTGACTTATTTGCAGACCCACAATTGTGTGTTCACTTTGGACCTTCTGACTACCAAATTCCACTGATGCGTGCGTGCGTGAGTGCGTGCGTGCGTGCGTGCGTGTGTGCGTGCGTGCGTGTGTGCGTGCGGGCGTGCGTGTTTGTGTGTGCATGAGAAATAAATTAAATATAAAATAAGTACTCTAAATTATGGATAAATAAGCAAGAAATATTCCTTAAGAGGTTCTTTGATAACACACAATGTGGTAACATTAATAATAATATGTACTAAAATTGGTAAATAAATCAGATTAGACAACTCATTACAATAAGTGTATGGACGTATACGGTACATCAAAAGTTAGCATTCAAAATTAAAATGGCAGAGGGTATAAACGATTTATTGAATAGGTTCTTTTTACCTAGTGGAACCTTTAGACGGAACCTGACGGAACCTTCTGAAAATATTTAGAACTTGTTCCTCCATATATCTACTAGCGTCTACGACGTCTACACGACACCTACACGACGTGTTGTTGTTGTTGTTGTTGTTGTTGTTGTTGTTGTTGTTTTTGTTTTTGTTTTTGTTGTTGTTGTAGTAGATGATATGGACATGCCAGAGCATGGCGAAGAGTGTAAGGGAAAGAATGGTTGTGGAAGTAAGTTCACGAATGTTCTCAATCTAACACATATTGCAGTAGAGTGAGTGATGTTTATTTGTAGAAACACAAAACAGTTCATTTAAGTTATTAAAAAGGGTTATTATTTCTTTTTACAATCATTATGTTTAAATTTACACGACGACGTCTACACAATGGTTAACTTATGCTATGGCATCAGCGACTGTTAGTTGATGACTCTACTTACAAAATGTTTAGTAAATTATATGTTTCCAAACCATATATTAAAACCCACTTTGCGAGGCAATGTTAATCGATGATTGACTAGAGCAAAAATAGATCCCACAAGCGTGACCAAACTGTTCGTATTTGGAACGATATTTGACCACGTATGTAGTGCCCATCATAATAGATAAGACTTGCATGTGTTGACGCTAATTTCATAGGGGACATGCCACAGTTGACCATTAATGACAACTCTGATTTGTCTTTCAGGCGGCAATAAAGACGCCGGTCCAGGTAGGACAACTTACGTTATGGTGGTTGTGTGTGACAATACCCTATGTCATACGTGACGTTATGGTGGTTGTATGTGACAATCCCCTTTGTCATACGTTACGTTATGATGGTTGTATGTGACAATCCCCTTTGTCATACGTGACGTTATGGTGGTTGTATGTGACAATCCCCTTTGTCATACGTTACGTTATGGTGGTTGTGTGTGACAATACCCTACGTCATACGTGACGTTATGGTGGTTATGCAGGCGGAATCTGTCAAATTGCGAACATTGTTCCGACATTAGTAAAGTAACTAAACACAAATTAACAGGCAATAAACTTTCAACATGCATGTTGTAATCCCAAGAATGCATTTTTAAATGAGAAAATAAAATCTAGGAGCTGGCACCCTCACTCTAAGACATGCAGGTTATATCCCGATCTAACAACCTACGTTAAGTCGCTGCAGCTTTCGCCGTACAGTATATTGGCCCATATGCATTCTACGGTTGTACGTATTGGCTTCCAGAGGCAGAGTATTACTACAACCTCGCTGTCGCCCGATTGTGTTTCGTTGGGACCATGTCAGTGACCATCATTGTCATCTGTCTGATCTACGCAACCATTGTCATCTGTCAGATCTACGCAAAACGTAAGTCAACCTAACTAGAAAAAGAGAGAAAATGAGAAAGAGCGAGAGAGACAGAGACAGAGACAGACACAGAGAGTCAGACAGACAGAGGGGAGGTCGAACATAAGTATGTTATTGTTCGTTGTATGTAAAATGATGATGTCAGAAGTATATCCGCCACACGACGAAGGGTTGCCTGAGAACAAGCTGAGCTTGAATTACGAAGTACTAAATACGAGATACAGTGTTCAGCCTTTGGCGTGTGTGTATATGTAATTTTAACTTGGCTAGTGTGTGTGTGTGTGTGTGTGTGTGTGTATGTGTGCGTACGTGTGTGTGCGTGCGTGCGTGCGCGCGCGTGCGCGCGTGTGTGCGTGTGTGCGTGTGTGCGTGTGTGCGTGTGTGCGCGTGTGCGCGTGTGCGCGTGTGCGCGTGTGTGCGTGTGTGCGTGTGTGCGTGTGTGCGTGTGTGCGTGTGTGCGTGTGTGCGTGTGTGCGCGTGTGTGCGTGTGTGTGTGTGTTGGTTTGCCTTATCTTACCGTTCCGTCATATATACCTCAATATGTCATATTATTCTATTATGTTGGTTTACGTTACTCTACATCGTCTTATGTTGCCTTGCGATATATCGACTCTTGTCTTACGTTGCCTTACGTTTTTCCCAGGGACGATGACCCAGAAGCCAGCGAATCCAAGCCAAGTTCCACGCAAAACCGACCCGTAGAGCCGATACTCGATAAACACACACAAACACACGTCAACGCAACCATCTACATTTAGACAGCCCTTTTTGTTTACAACCGCTACAAATAATTGCAATTAGGTGTCATGATCTACACAGTGAAGACAGTGTAGCTAGTACAAGCTGATACCTAAATAAAACACCAACAAAATACACAAATCTATTCTGTGTCTGAGTTGTTCTGTAGGCCGAGTTAACACCACATGAAAACCATAGAGAGGCTTTGACTGCAACAAACAATACTGCAACCAAACAAAATACATATCATTCCAAAGAAGTAAATTGAAATTATCCTTTGTGAATAATTGGGTTATTACTGTCGACAACCAGTTTTCCACATAAACAATATGCGGACACGTTTTGTGTCACACTCACAATGTACCGGCACATATCAATAACTAATCGTTTAGAGATTTGAACCGGGTTTTTATTCCCCGTTTCGCTATGTGTTTGACTCGAAACATGAAAGTGCGGTATTCTTGTGTTCAGATATAGTTTTCCTAACTATGCACTAGATGACGCCACCAGATTTAATGGGCTATATTGCTAGGTTTGGGTGAATTGGAATGTCAGCCTATGGGAGGTGAGATCAGGCATTGAAAGGGGCCTTAAACAACGTAACGGAGAGGGGCAAATAATTATTTGTATAGCAGGACATTGTGGTACAATTCAGAATTAGAATGAAACGGTTAATCTAATTAAGTCTTTAATCACAGTAGGAATCACAAGACCGTGGCATGTTTATTCTGCCACGAATGTACGTGTCCGTAGATTGTAAGTGTGGACAAATGTGTCCGTACACTGTAAGCGTGGACAAATATATCCGTAGGCCTACATTGTAAGTATCGAAAAATATGTCTACATATAGTAAGTGTGGAAAATATGTTCGTACATCGTAAATGTGGAAAAATGTGTTTGTACATTGAAAATATGGAAACATGTGTCCGTACATTGTAAGTGTGGAAAATGTGTCTGTACATTGAAAGTATAAAAAATGTGTTCGTACATTGTAAGTGTGGAAAAATGTGTCTGGACATTGAAAGCGTGAACAAATGTGTCCGTACATTCTAAGTGTGGAAAATGTGTGGACTCCGTACATTGTAAGTGTAGACAAATGTGTGGTCTCCGTACATTGTAAGTGTGGAAAATGTATCCGTACATCGTAAGTGTGGGAAAATGTTTCCGTGCATTGTAAGTGTGGAAAATGTGCCCGTACATTGTGAGTGAAACAAAACATATCCGTACTTTGTATATGTGGAAAAATGTGTCCGTACATTGTAAGTGTGGAAAATGCGTGGACTCCGTACGTTGTACGTGTAGAAAAATGTGTCCGTGCACTGTAAGTGTGGAATATGTGTCCGTACACTTAAGAGTAATTGTTGAAAGATGTGGCTGTATATTGTAATTGTGGAAATCTTAATAATTATGACAAAAGGAACCTATCACAGTTTTCATACAGGTCGTCATCGCATTGTGCACTGTCAGTATCATCTTCTCACGCCAACTCACACACCGAGAAAAGGTTATGCGAAACCTTTTCTGGAAAGCATTGCCTAATGTATCCTATTCAGTGCATATTATAAATGTGATTTGTGGTCGAAACATTGTACTGAAAAGATTTATGATTCTTTGGGTCGATGAAAGTATGCATTTATAACCAAAGAATGTTTGTTGAGCTTAGGCGTAAAAATCATGTACAAAAAGGAGACACAATAAAGTCAGCAATAGCAGAGACACTGTACAGGGAAGCCCAGAAGAAGACGACCTCCTTACCTACTTTGGCGTTCCGATTTCTGGCGCCATGGTGACGTACTATGACGTATCACAACATCCGAACTGCAAGCTCGCAACGTCATTTCCGGCGACGCTTTCAAGCACAGCAATGTCGTCGTTTTAAAACGACATGGCTACGAAAATGGACGTTACCAAAATATATTATGTGTCATTCATTTAATTGAAGCACTTTTTTAAACAACTAGCCAAGTCCCTTAGAGATACTTGGGGAAGGAAGGCAGTCACCACATAACAATTGGGTTACATCGTTTCAGCGTGTCCCAAAAATAGATCGTTGCTCATACGTAGGGCTTACGACGTAACGAAATGCATAAAAACAAATAGAGACTATATTAAGTTATTCAAATGCCTATAGTTGAAAAATTATGCAGGATTTTTCCGACACTCAACATCACAATTGTAGATGGCACAATTAGCATTACAATGATACAAAAAAAAAACGTGAAATTCCGCGGATAGAAGTCCAAGTATAGACTGTTTACATGTCGTTAATATTCCACTCAAGTTCTTCAACTAAATCTACTGGTCTAAATCTTCAAACTGTCGTGGTGCTCTAAATCTAATGGGCCCGCTGGGTCACCAGCACAATTTCAGCACGATACATGCAACGCTGACGTAGATGTGGATCGAAATTATATGTATTGCCTGTGTTCAGCGATGATGATTTTCAAATGTGTATAATTGATAGTTACAATAATAGGCCCAGTCTTTAAAAAAACATATTTTATGTGCACCGATTGTAAAGAGAATACACTACAGTACAGGTAATTATGTGTCCGCTCCAATCACTGCGTTTAAGTCAATTAAGTCTTAAAGCAAATTAAGGGGCCTATCGATTCACTTTGGAATATTTGGTACCGTTTCGGCGAAATCATGTAGCCCAAACTTTTTTGTCGTGGGCTTTATTTGAATAATTTGAACGATATATGAACAGTGCTGTACAATGTCTCATTTTAGTACCCATGTTTTCGCACGCGCAGCCGGCAAAATTTCTAACCGGTTTATGTTCCATGTGTTGATTATAAATAAATATATCGATCTTTACAGTTACTATTGCGAATACAAGTGTTTGTCCGTAAACAAATATATATGTAACCTTTTGAATGTGCAATGTGTTTGTTCTCAGTCATGAGAAGCGCCGCGGGAAATGAGATGGAGTTATCAGCTGATACGTATGTATGGAGCGATGATCAAAGTGTCATTGTCACGTGATAAATGTTCGAAATTGCATCACTATACAAACGTTATACAATATTAATAGTTGGGTATATCTACGATACATACTTAGAAATCATGTTCCCCTATAAATACTGGATACGTCAGCATGTTATCGAGTTGTGCATTAATTAGGTGTAAAATAAAATTCAAACATGGTCACCATCAAACGATGAATGTTCAAATTTCGGTTCCGCTTCAAAATGAGGTAAAACATGGAATGAGGTGTCACTATAACTAATCGGCCAGAGGGCGCTCTGACACAACTAGGGTCTTTGTGCCGTCTTTTACGTATTCTTGACGTGTGTAAAATGCGGCACCGTTTTGCGGAACATTTTGTGGAACGCTTGTTTAAATCATCCTACAATCAGCTGTCTACAAACAGCTGTTGAACTCGCATAACTCCGAAGCCTTACATAGCTAAATATGGATATAGTCTGACCCGTTCGTCAATGTGAAGGTATATTATGTACATCAATGAATATTTACAACCGATGGAACGTCGACTGGTGGCCCGACGACAAGTGTCCTGGCTCGATGCCGGAAAGGATGTTTAAAATCATCTACAGCTCGTCGTATGCATCACACGACACTGCTACGTCTTCACACGTAGTTAAGTATTGATATCGTATAACATGTCCGTCAATGTGAAAGCATAATGTCTATATTAATGTACATTTACAGTCGATGAAACGTCGCGGGACGTTCGACCGAATTGGCTGTTCTGTCTATTATCCACACATACGGCATGCTGTTCTGTCTAACGACCACGCGTAGCCTACGGCATGTCCGTGTCGCGGTCCAGAACGTTGATGCAGTCCAGAACGTCGAAGGTTAGCAGTTCATGTCAAAAGGTTAGCGGTTCATGTCAAAGGTTAGCGGTTCATGGCGAAGGTTAGCGCGACGGTATGCAACGTCGAGCGGTCCAGAACGTCGTGCCAGAATGTCGAGACTGAGTTCATGACCCCCGCGGCGACAGTGTTACATAAGAAATCATTTTTGCGCGCTGCAGCGACGACCTACGTTTATCCTGGGATAAACTGCCAGAGTTATATGTCACGAAGACGCGGGGATTTGTATTCAATGCTGCACGTACTGTAGACTGCATTGAAAACCATGGCTGTAACGAAGCCATAACATGCACAACGCTCTGAGACTGAGACAAGGACATTAAGAAAACACTGTTTATAAATAATTACAAGTAATGATGATTGTGAGGTTTTGTTATGTTTACTAATAATAATTTCAAGAAAGGAAGCGCATCAATATAATCAGGTATAATGTAAAAGAATGTCAATTTATCAGAAATATGAATGAGGATAAAATGGCATCGAACTAAGTCAACAAACCTGGGAAAGTGTGCTAAAAATTGATGATGTTAATCAAGCATATGACTCTTTTCTACACATATTTATGGATATATTTAACAAACACTGTCCAGTAACAAAAGTTCCCCAAAAAAACTTTGAAAATAAAAAACCTGGTTCACCAAACGTTTAAAACGTGCTTGTGCAAAGAAAAATAAGTTATATAAAGCATTCATTTTAATGAGATCTGCAGAAGCAGAAAAAAATACAAAACATACAAAAATAAATTAACATTGAATTCAGAATACATGAAAATTGTTCAGAATACATTAATCAAGTTCAAATTTATGTTGGCAAAATAGTCTAGGACTCTAACACATAACTATTCAACAGTCTATCTGTATAAAACTTTTTCGAGGGTGTTCCAAAGTTTAACCCCAGTAACAGAAATACACATATTTTTTAAAGTTAGTACGTACATAGATTTGCTTGAACTTACATTTATGCCTGGATGAATATCGTGATTCATGTATTCTGAACAATTTTTGTACATTCATTGGTAATATATAATGATATGCCTTAAACATAATTATAGCAGTTTTTAGTTTTACAAGATCTGGAATTTTAAGAATAAATTATGTACATTGTGAAACAGTAAGTTTGTGTGATCAAGTCTTTTGGCACCACAAATTAATCTTATAACCCTTTTCTGTAATAAAACTAAACAAAATATATTTGTAGCATATGTGTTACCCCATACTTCAGCACAATACAAATATCTGCAGTGATTCTCTGATTACCACAAATCGTGTAATTGGTTTTTGATATATTACTAGACAATCTATTAACAAAAAACCATGTCTGCAGTTGTTAATCCACCATTTATCACCCAAACAAGTTCATTTAAGTCTCTATCACAACATAATAGATTTGTATCATCAGCAAATAAAATATACTTGAACACTTGTGAGACTTTACAGATGTGATTATTATATATTATAAATAATGTTGGTCCCAAAATGGTTCCCTGAGGGACACCACACGATACATTTAATATTTCTGAATGACAGTTATTAAAACTGACAAATTGCTTTCTATTTTCTAAATAACTCTAAATCCATTCCTGTGCGACACCACGCAAACCATAGAAATGCAATCTTTTTACACAGTATATCATGATCAACAGTATCAAAGGCATTGTTTAGGTCAATGAATACTCCAACAGTATATTTATTTTTTCTAATGAAGTTGAAATTTCTTCTACCAAATCTAAAAGAGCCTCAGTTGTTGACATGTTAGATCTAAACCCATACTGACTTGGACTGAGCATGTTACATTTATCAATGAACAAGTCCAATCTGTTGTTATATAGTTTCCCCAGAATTTTTGAGAATTGTGGTAATAAAGATATTGGCCTATAATTTGTAAAAACATTTTTATCCAGATTTATATAGCGGAATAACTTTAGCTATTTTCATGTTTTTTGGAAAAACACCTGTTTGAAATGAACGTTACATATATGAGCAAATGGCTTAACTATTTTTAGAAATTATTTTCTTAAGCAGGCTTATGCTAATGTCACTGAAATCAGTTGATCTTTTATTTTTACAATTTTGAACAGTTCAAATAATTTCTAAATCATCAACAGGACTTAGAAACATAGTATGCTTAATGATTTCTTCTAAGTAATCATAAATAGTTGTATCGTTTTTAGGTAAGGGGGTATTTTTTGCTACGTTGGGGCCAACATTTGTAAAGAAGTTATTAAATTCATTAGCAATATCTTCTTTCTTTGAAATTATCTTGTTGTTTTTTTACAAAGTATTATGGGCATGTTGGCTTATTTTTGCGTTTGTTAATTACTTCATTTAGTAGTATTTTCCAGGTCGCTTTAACATTTGCTTTTTTTTAACATCGGGCTATAATAGTTTTTTATGTAATTCTTAATACCTTAGGATACCTTAGGACGGTTCTGATCGCAGGATTCTGTGTTCCTCTATGATCGGCTCTTCGTTTTCATTATCTATTAATATTAAATCGCGTGTTCCGGTTCTATTGTTAGTAATTCTTAACGGTGCTTCGACGTCATATAAAATATCCTGGTTATACCAAAATTTGTTTAGTCGTGTTTTAAATGAATTTAGAGATTTTGCTGTTACCACTGTGTCAGGGAGACTATTCCATGGTTCGGTAATTCGAATTGGAAATACATTTTTTCTTAAGTTTAGTTTGGCTCTTTGTGTGAATAGTTTTAGAGAATGTCCTCTGTTTCCTGTTCTTTGTGATATCTCATTGTTTTTCAACAGATGTGGTACAGATTCGTGGTCATAAATGTTGTGTATTATTTTATAGACTTCTATCATGTGTCCTCTTAATCTTCGATATGCTAATGTAGGTAGTTTAAGCAATTTGAGTCTTTCTATATATGATAGGTCCCTCATACCTGGTAATTCTTTAGAGGCTCTTCTCTGAATATTTTCTAAGGCAATTTTGTGTTTTATTTTATATGGGTGCCATACTGCCATAGCATAGTCTAGGTGTGATCTAACCATTGTTTTGTAGAGTGGCAAAAAAGTATGTTTATCTAGAAATTGGAAGGTTCTTCTAATTATTTTGGTCATTTTAGTTGCCTTGTTTACCACTTGGCTTATATGTTGATCAAATGTGAGTTTTGAGTCAAAGGTTACCCCTGGGTCTTTTTGTTTATCATGTGTGTTTATTGTTTTTGTGACATTGTTCATTGTTATGTAGTATTTTCACCTACATTATTTTTTTCCAATTTCCATATGTGTACATTTTTCTGGGTGTAGTGTGAGCATCCAATCATGACTCCATTGTTCTATGGTGGTTATGTCCTGTTGTAGTATATCTTGGTCATTTGTATTTATTATGGATCTAAATATTTTAATATCATCAGCAAATAGAAATGTGTCAGATTGAGTAAGGTCTGGTAAGTCGTTTATGTATAATACAAAGAGTAAAGGTCCTAGGACTGTTCCCTGCGGTATTCCAGATGTTACATCATGCCAATTCGACTCTTTTCCATTTACTGCCACCTTTTGTCTTCTGTTTGAGATGAAAGCCTCTATCCAGTTTACTACTTCTTTACTAATATTTAGACTGTTTAATTTACTTATTAGTCTTTTGTGTGGTACAGTGTCCCCGCGTCTTCGTGACATATAACTCTGGCAGTTTATCCCAGGATAAACGTAGGTCGTCGCTGCAGCGCGCAAAAATGATTTCTTATGTAACACTGTCGCCGCGGGGGTCATGAACTCAGTCTCGACTTTCTGGCACGACGTTCTGGACCGCTCGACGTTGCATACCGTCGCGCTAACCCGCTAACCTTTGACATGAACCGCTAACCTTTTGACATGAACTGCTAACCTTCGACGTTCTGGACTCTGTTGCTGTTGCTGTTGCTGTTGCTGTTGCTGTTGCTGTTGCTGTTGCTGTTGCTGTTGCTGTTGCTGTTGCTGTTGCTGTTGTAATAGTGGTGGTGGTGGTGGTGGTGGTGGTGGTGGTGGTGGTGGTGGTGGTGGTGGTGGTGGTGGTGGTGGTGGTGGTGGTGGTGGTGGTGGTGGTGGTGGTGGTGGTGGTGGTGGTGGTGGTGGTGGTGGTGGTGGTGGTGGTGGTGGTGGTGGTGGTGGTGGTGGTGGTGGTGGTGGTGGTGGTGGTGGTGGTGGTGGTGGTGGTGGTGGTGGTGGTGGTAGTGGTAGTGGTAGTGGTAGTGGTAGTGGTAGTGGTAGTGGTAGTGGTAGTGGTAGTGGTAGTGGTAGTGGTAGTGGTAGTGGTAGTGGTAGTAATAGTATCATCATCACCACCATATTATAATTATGATTACAAGTATACTGTCTACCCAGTGCCAATGCTACTGCCACCTTTGTCCAGGATGCGTACAGTTGTGCGCTGCCAGGCGAGATGGCGTCTACCCGTGCCGGTGCAGTCGTGACTGTCGCTACTACCTGTGGTGTCGACGTGGGCACACTCACGTGCGTCGGTGCCGTCACGGGATGCTCTTTGACAAGAACAACAATCGTTGTGTCAAATGTAACTCTAGTATTACTTACGTTGCGCGTGCGCGTCCCTCTGCGCATGCACTCCCACGTCTGTGTGTGTGCTTGTGTGTTTGTATTTTATTTACATCGATATTGCATGTATCTTCGGCATAATAACGATTTGAAGAATAGATGTAACTGCCTTTGACGGCGACATCAATACAACTGTGCTAAGGCTGACGAACTCGTATTGCGTCAACGTATAACCAAAACTAATAGACAGTTTCTGTCTATTCATTTTAGTAGAATTAATATATTATATTTATAGTGTAATGTAGCGTACCATAGCATAGCATAATATAATATAATAAAATATGAATGAACAATACCTACTAGCCGTGTGAACAGCGCCCTAATTTGTCGCACGAGCACTGAACATTGCACGCAGCATGAGCAGCGTGTGACTGAAATCGCCCAATCTCACAGGCCAACGAAAATCATTATCACGGGCAATTCCATTGGCTGAAGTAAAATTCGGGTTATTCAAAGGGAACAGCCAGTTGTACTGCTGTTTGGTAGTAACGTTGTCGCGCTTACATTTTTCGGGTCGTTATAAACTTTCCACTTGACGTTTCTGCGCATGTGCGATAAATGTGAAATCATTAATGTGCAGCGAATCGACAAAGCATTTTTGATATAAATGCCACGGGCTGTTCCTTAACTCTCCTGTGATGATTATTGTGAAGAGTTGCTTAAAATATCGTTCAATGTAATAAAATATGACGTTTGTTTAACTCACTGTCACGGATTATGGCGCACTATAGTCACGTGATTTACGCTAGCTATCAAAACATGCCTCAACCCTTGTTTGTCTCATGTTAGTTTGCGACAAATAACTTTGCTGAGAGGTTATATACAACCCGTAGCATTTATATCATAAATGCTGTGTCCTTTCGCGGCACATTGATGATTGTACATTTATCGCGCATGCGCAGAAATGTCAATCGGAACGTTTTTAACGCCGGAAATATGTAAGCGCTACAACGTATCAGCAAGTGCAGCCCTTGGCACGTGCGATGATAAATGCAATGACTCGTGTCCGTTTTGTTTGGGGTGTACGTGTTTTGCAAGTCTTTTTTCAAATACGATTATTCTCATAAGCGACTATAAGTGTATGGTATTGCACTTAAAATAGGCATTTGAACTACTTTTGCTAAATAGTAGATATAATACGAGCCAAATGGCTGAAATGGTAACGACTCGAGTCTCGGTAGATCACGGCATACAGCACTGTTGGTTTTTATACTTTCGCGGTCGCCCGGTGCCAATCAGGCTGAGCGTTTATTGCGGTACTTTTCGAGGTTCTGCGGTAATCGGTTATTCTGGCTTTTAGGTCAGAGGTCACTGTTGTTGTTAGCGGGAAGTTGCACGTGCGCTTCGAAGCCAAACCGCAAATGTTAGTTATTATAGAGTAATGCACGTTCTTCTGTCATAACCAAACAAAGTGTTGTACAGTGGACTACTAATTGGGTAAGTAGGAATGAATAGGTGTTGATTGAAAATGCGGTATCGCAACTTTCACGTCAATTATCAGACACTGTCACAGACATTGAGTCTGAGACAGGCATACACTGGGCCATGGCGTAGGCATAGCTAGGCCTAGGGTGGTCGGACCAAATTTTTCTTTCGAAACCAAAAATAAACAAAAATAATTCCCTGATAGTAGTTACTATAAGAAGTATAACGGTAGTTGTTTCATGTATTTATGTGAAATATTAAGCAAACTACAGATGTTTAAAGTTACAAATTTCATGACATTTTCTGACGGTTTGCTAATATGTGTAATTTTGCTTATAAACCACAACATATTTTTTTTCTATTTTCCCCTGGTCATAATCACTAATTGAAGTGTAACTGTGCTTGTTTCATGTATGTAGATGAAATATTAAGGAAACTGCAATTTTATGAAATTTCAAATTAAAAACAATTTCCGCCAATTTTCTCACAGATTTAATCTTGCCAATACATCTTTAGAATTGCTTTCATTTGTTCTTCTGATAATAGTAGTTAATTAAAATGCAATGGTGCTGCTTTCAATTACATAGATTAAATATTAATGAAACTGCAATTTGATTTAATTTTTTTTTCTTTTTCTGAACATTCTCCTATTTTATTTTATACCTAAATCACAAGAAGATAATGTTTTTATTAATATTAATGATTTTTGTGTAAACTATGATAAAGGGCAATACATACCTATTTTAAATTCAATTAATATATATATATATATATGTATTATATATATATATATAAAGTATCATAATTTTTCAACAATAGGAAGTACTAATTACATATATTCTCAAAACTAAATAATAATTCATGTAAAACTGTCATCAAAGAATACCCCAGTAACGACATACAAAAGTCACGTATAATATAATTTTATAAACAAAAAACATTATATTTAATGTAGCCTAACCAACACACAAAAGTATGAATAGTATGCTAAAAAAGGGAAATAATACCAATAAACAAACTAATGTAAATTAGCTACATTAAACATGGCACTAATTAATTAGTTTACACAGTTACATGTGCAAGCATAAGACACTTGCTAACTATTTATAATAGTATTAATCAAAGACACCCGCTATCGATCAGACATGGGGTCAAATACATTGAAATGTATTTAAATACAAATACTTTTGAGGGATTCAAATACAAATACAAATACTTTTAAATGCAAATGTATTTAAATACAAATACTTTTGAAAAGTATTTCAAATACTTTTTCGAATACTTTTCATTTTCAGGATATATTACTATATAGGTAAAAGAAACAAAACAATGAAGCCTGAGTTTCAGCATATGCTGCGTGATGCTTTCTCTAGAAATGAAAATAATTGTTTCAATAAAATATATATAAACCTGAGTAATTAACAGTTCTGCATAAAATTAGATATACCCATGTACTATCAATAAGTAATAATTTATCTACAAAACAGTTATTGGTTAACTTCACAATTATTTAATTATTATATATAAATTTTAATGTTTGTTATTCAATATTTAAATAATGTAAAATAATATTCCACCTTTATACTTCTAAAATTGTCAGTGATATCACCCAGGATGGTGGAAGTTAGTACTTATATGGGATAGTGCAAAGTCCTGCTGCAAGCTAATTGAATGCAATGTTCCTTTTAATCATTCCTCCACACCCTTTTCACTTGTTTTATCATGTATTGCTTCATATTATGTGTGTCTGGATTTAAATGTGTCCTGCTAGCCACTGGTTGGCTGTAGTGGTTGAACACTCTAGCCACCAACACTGCTATGTATTTGGAAGCCACGTTCCCTTCAGAGGCAAGCACTACCTTACACCATGTCCATGTCCTAATTTACAAATGGTTTAACTGACTGACATCTCAACAGGTATGATATGGCAGACTGAACTCTGATTATTTTCAGTAGTTTTACCAAAATGTCTTATTACCAAAATGTCTAGTTAACAAAATGTCCTGTTACCAAAACGTCCTGTTATTGAAATGTCTGTTACCAAAATGTCTATGTGGATAGAGATTTCTAAATCAGTTGTCACTGTGGTGTAGTTAGCAATAACAAAACTCCCTAGCACTGGTCTGCCTGTCATCATATGAACAAAATGCTAATTATGCCTATAATCTAGATGTCTCGATATATGATTTGCTTTTCTTTTATCTACTCTCCAATGCAATTTTATCTGTATTAAAATTATTTTGGTTTTAAAGGTATCTGTAATTGTATTTGAATCCCTCGAGAGTATTTGTTTTGAGGACCAAGTTTCTGGGGCAAATGTTGCTATGACCAAAGGAGGGACATATCGAAGGTTCCAGAATGAAAACTTCTGTAGGCAAATACACAAAAGTATATATTTTCTGAAACAGTATTTATTTTCTGTGATGACATAAAAATTACAATTGTGTAGTTATTCCAAAAAATAAAAAATCATTATATATGTGAAGTATATATTTTCTTAGTCTCTAAACATATAAATTATGCTAAAGTTCCCACGGGTGGTGATGTGAGCAGGCTGCGGAGGGTCAGACTGCGGGTCGGCAAGCTCCCCTGCTTTCTCCGGCTCAGCTACTGAAATATAGAAGAAAACAATATATAAAATATTATATCAAATATATACGTTTTTCATTTATCACTAATTTATGGTATAATAAAGGAAATAATTGCCTGTTCCATATGCCTCAGTATCCTATGCCTGGAAGCTGGAAATGTAACCAGCCTAATTTTGAAATGGTCTAACTGATTGATGTGGGTCTGATTGCGTCTTGACAGGTCACCTCCTGACATGTTACACTGGGCAGGTTCTAGTATTCAGTACTGTACAAATTTATTTTATCACAATAATTATGACACATACCATTTTGCTTGTAGGTTTGAAGAATGGGGACCCGGTGAACCATTGTTGTTCACCAATGTCAGCAACAGAGTGCACGTATGAGGTGATTGTTTTGCAGGAGGGATATGCTTTTACTACAGAATCAGGTAAAACAATCACATTCAGTTTGACCCCTCTGAGATTTCCAGATCAATTATTAGTAATACATAACACTTGTGTAACACTCACCATGACTGTATCAGATACTGTGTTCTTTTGTCAATGCACTTCCTTGCTTTATGTAGAGACCCGTCCACCCGTCATTTGGACAGGTAAAAATGAATATGGACGGGTAGAAATATGGGTGGATGGGTATAAAATGAAGGAGCTTCTTCCAAAACCATAGATATTGTTAGTTATGCCTTGAAAGTGAGTGTAAATGGTGTCATATGTGTGTTTGTAGTCCATTTCAGGTCATCAGGCACATTTGAAAGTTTGTAAACTAGCTTAACAGTTAACATCCATGTGTCCACCAAAACATGTGTGACTGGCAATAATTTTATCCTCAGCCATAAAGCCCTGAGCCAAATATACTTTGTCAAAAGTCCCCTAGTGGGGGGCAGCTATGAGAGTGACCACTGACCACCACCAACACTGGACTTAGACCTTAGTTTATCTGCAGCAGTGCAATACATTGTGGTCAGGATATTGTTAGTTAATTATGTTTCTGCTTTTAACATAACTATTTTAGTCTAAAGCAATATTGATGTACCACTGTTTAAAAAACATAATTATTTCATAATTGAGCTGTAAATAGTTCAGTTTTTTTAATATTAATTATATATGTTTGTCCTTAGGACCCATGTCATTACCCTGCATTTGCCATAATAATAATAATTATTTTATTTAAACACCTCATTTCTTTACATAGTAAATTCAGGGGTGTGTACAAGTAAAATAGCTTAAAAATTAAATACATTACAACAGTTCAGCAAATTATAAGTACACATTTTGATAAAATAATGCACACAAAAAGTAAAAAAGTAAATGTTCGCTCATTTAAAATATAAAGTGTTCATGTTCTTTCTAAAATGTCTAGAATAAATTACGAAGATGCCTGTTTAAAGAAAAAGTTTTTTGGTCTTTCTTAAAATGTCCGGAATCTTGTTGTTTCCTGAGATAAAATGGAAGCGAGTCCACTGTTAGCTCTCAGATCTCAGAAGTCCGGGTAAAGGAGACATGTTTGAAATAGTTGGTGCTGCCACAGACTGGCCCTTGTCTTCTTATTTCAGCTTAGCACTCTGTAGCAGAATCCGGGACAAATCCCCCTCCGGACAAAACCCATTGGACAAAACCCCCTCCATACATAACTCCATCAGGAGATAAGCTCCTTCCGGACATAAACCCCTCGGACAAAACCCCCTCATCATAGATACTAGCCTCAAGAATTATCAAAATAATTACACTTAACTTGGCTTGTATGTATGTGCATACTATATATACAAATGTAACTCTGATATGTGAAATATTTCATGTGGCGTCCCACAGGGTTCAATATTGGGCCCCAAACTATTTAATTATATGTGTAACATATATAATCTAGTAAAATTCATCCTCTGCAGATGATACGAACAGTTTTTATGCAAATAGTAATATTGGTACAGTAGACTAAATGAAACAAATACATTGCTTTTCTAGATTTCAATTCAAATAAAAAAATTCAATACAAATACACTGCAATTTGTTATTCAAATACGATTCAAATACATTGCCATTTTTGAAACTTGATTCAAATACATGGACTGTGTTTCCATTATAGTTCAAGTGTATCACAGTGGGTGGAATTCTATCTAACTCTAACCCGACATACAACTTAAAAATTGTGGCACAATTGATTTCATAGAAGGTTGAAAAGAATTATTTGGTTAAAGGTGATTGGCAGTAAAGGTAACCAGGATGGCAGGCATTACATGTGATCACGAAACAGAAATGTTGATACTGACAATGTATTTGAAAAAGTACTTGAATTTCTTGAAAGTATCAAATTCTTTACAAATGTATTTGACCCCGTGCCTGGTAAAGACAAAAGTTCATTAGTCCATCAAAATGTTTAGAATTTATTAGGGTCACTGTTCCTACAAAGGCTTGATTGACTGAGCACTGTAGACTAACTGGCAGTCAGGTTGACTAGACTGTCCTAATCGGTGCGAGGACAAAATCCCAACGGACAAAATCCCAACGCACAAAACCCCAACGCACAAAATCCCAACCGGACAAAATCCCAACCGGACAAAATCCCAACGGACAAAATCCCAACCACTGGTTTTAGATGTGGGTGTCCAGACTTTCTTGATTTATACATGCATGCATGGTTCGGTCCCATGGTTCATGTATAGGCCCTACATACATACTATCACCATGCAGAGCTGCTTGATGCACCCTACACTATTATGCTGTTTTGGTTTATTTTGCTACTCACTGAAACACTAATTCTAACAATTTGGTGTCAATTTGGAATTTGTAGGGGCCATATGCACCCTATTGATCTTAATAATTTGTAGACGTTGTTGTGAACATACAAGTTTAAAAGATACTTAGTGTGCGAATATCCAAGCTGTACACATGAGACTTTTTAATATGTAAGATTGTTGAATAAACATAAGCTATGAAATGAGCAATAAATGAAGTTGTTAATAAATGTTAATGAAAGAGTGCAGGACAAAATCCCAATGGACAAAATCCCAACAAATTTTAGATGGACTGTTGGACTAGACTTTCTCTGTGTATGCATACATGTATATGTATATGTATATGTATATGTATATGTATATGTATATGTATATGTATATGTATATGTATATGTATATGTATATGTATATGTATATGTATATGTATATGTATATGTATATGTATATGTATATGTATATGTATATGTATATGTGTATATATATATATATACACGTTAGTGCTATCCAATCAAACAACACCTAAACACACACTGTAAAGGTGTTATCTCAAAGGGAAAATGTGCTCAACATCTACAATTAGATTAGTGCAGCTCATTGTTTATTAAGAAGCCGTTATTGCTATGCAATCAAACAACACAAAAGCACACTGTAAAGGTGTTATCTCAAAGGGAAAAATATGCTCAACATCTTCAATTAGATCAGGGCAGCCCATTGTTTATACAGATGTTTGTTGTGCCCCTGGCTTCTGCTCTCTCTGCTGTCTGCTGTGGCCTTGCTGCACCAACCCAATCGTTTTTCAAACTGATCTATTGTGTATCTAGCGCTTGGTTTGTGTGGTGATTTCTTAAGTGTTTGCTTAAAACGTGACCAATTCCTTTGATTGCATTTAATTAACTTCAGGCCCAGTAAATATTGGTGCAAAGCACTGTTTGTTTGTGCCGATATCAATCGCGTTTGTCTCCTGCCGGTCCTGAGCTTTACAAATAGTCCAGCACAGTGTCTTACCGATCCGATAGTAACATATAGAATATTGTAGATATACATATATATATATATATATATATATATATATATATATATATATATATATATATCCAATTTGGATACAATGTGACACTACCAGCATTTCATATCATTTTATAGCATATTCCTAATCCTAGACTACTCGACACTGAACTACTTTTGAACTACCCACAGATGTAGTTAATGTAGGATCACCTTAATGTTACCTGTAATTGCTACCATCTAAATTCAAAGGAAACATCAATAGCATTAAGATCAATAGGGTGTGTGTGGCCCCTAAAGACAATGCACAATGCACTAGGTGGGAGAATCTACTTCCAGGATGGCAGTGGTCTGAAGGGGAGTGTAAGGATATGAGTTGCATTGTTGAGCACAAATGAAAGCAGTTAATACTGTGTTGCAGATGTTAGTTTTGTTAGAATTTGTATTTCAGTAAGAAGTGTAGGGTGCATCAAGCAGCTCTGCATGGTGATAGTATGTATGTATACATGAACCATGGGACCGAACCATGCATGCATGTATAAATCAAGATAAACCAGTGGTTGGGATTTTGTCCGTTGGGATTTTGTCCGGTTGGGATTTTGTCCATTGGGATTTTGTCCTGGCACCTCCTATTCATTCATTCATGTTTGACCAGCCATTGTAGGCCAACTTCCACAGTGCCCACTCTTGACCAGGTGTGAAATACATTCTGTCTTGACTTCTGAGCCAGTTTATGTCAGGCAATGCTTTACCTTTTGTTGGTAATTTTTAGCCAGGTGTGTTGTGATATGGTACAACATTACAAGCTTGGCGTCCACCCGCCTTAATCGTCACATTTCTATAGCGCTGTTCCAACGCTTGTTGCTCACAGCGCTGTACAGAATGTTCTTGTAAATAAATAAGTCTTTAATTTTACTTTAAATGCAGCAATGGTCATAGATGACAATGTCAGATGATGCGATAGTGCATTCCGTAGACTTGGGGCTGCCACGCTGAAAGCCCTGTCACCCCAGTGATGCCTTGTGCATGGTGGGGTCTTGCACACACAATAAACTGTGTTCACTGGAGCGCATCAGCTTACACATTGTTCCTGCCTGTGCCTGCTGGCTCATGCTGGCGGGGTTGGGTTCAAATACGTATTTGCATTTGTATACAGAAATTTTTTGTATTTGTATTTGAATTGAAAATCACAAAAAGGCATCTATTTGATATTTGGTCTGTATTTGAAAAATATTTACAAATACAATCAAATACATAAACAAATTACCAACAAAATGTAAAGCATTGCCTGACATAAACTGGCTCAGGAGTCCAAACAGAATCTATTTTGCACTTTGTCAAGACTGGGCACTAAGAAAATTGGCCTACAGTGAAGCTGGTCAAACATTAGCATCAATGAATGAATGGGAAGCCAGTGAAACTTATCTATAGCCATAACGGCAGGTATTTATAGGGAGTGTGCTACAAAAATTCCTGCTTAAGAAAACTGCTTGTAAGTTAATGAACAAAATTTTTTTTGCTGGAAACCAAAGCAACAACACTTTATGCAAAGACCCGTCCACCTGTCATTTAGATGAATAAAACCTGTTGTGGACATGTAAAATATGGGGGGGGGGTAGAGACAAAATGAAAGATGTAAAATCCTCCAAAACCATAGATATTGTCAGTTATTTATCCCACAAAAGTGAATTTCAGGTCATCAGACACACTTAAAGTTTGTAAACTGACTTAACAGTTAACACGCATGTGTGCACCAAAACATGTGTGACTGGCAAAAACGTGGTCTTGCATAAAGCCCTGACCACCACTGGCACCACCTAGCGAGCAGTCGTATGTTTATAGTTAGTTTTTATCTCTTAAGAACTACTACAAAGATGCACAGACTACAACGAGTCAACCAACTAATAATTACACCTGTGATGAATTAATGGTACCTTAACTGACAGCGTTACTTTTGGAACATTTTATGACTCATATATATCTTAACAAAATAGGTAAACTTTTTTTGCAAGAGCCACAATTCTCACACTTGATGGTGAATGATAATTATGGTGAGGCATGTGCAAAACAGTTTAACAATGTTTTTATGAGCAGTTGGTAGCAACTGTAGGACTTTGGGTGAACTCATTTGTGTGAAATTGTTTTGGTAGGGTGGAGAGGTCATATTTCTATAGCATAGTATGGCACATTATACATAGAAAATTGTAAAATGTTGCCAACTGGGATTGGTTACGAGCTTGTAGATTTATCAAACAAACATCACAGTGAAATGTCTATTTGGTGATAGCAAAAATTTTGTTTTGTACGGCTGTAGGCCTCATTATGTCTGGTAGAGCTGGCATGTAAACAGCCACAAAGAACTACTTACCAGGCTACTGTAAACTAGAAACATCAGCAAGGATAGAACTTCAGCATTTATTTTACTAGACAGCGGGACTAGTAAAGTCAAAAGTTTACTAGTCCGCCAAATGTTTTACCAGTCTGCCAAAATATAAAAACAATCCAAATTTCAGTTGTTCCAATTTGTTTTAAAACTAAAAAATAGTATATGTTGCAACCCCAGTTAAATAACAATGCACTTTTCGTAAAGAAAACAAAGAAATAATACAGAAATAACAAAAGTAATTAATTAAAAAGTGAAGATATATTTTGTATTAAAAAAAACTGCACAATTGAAAAAGAACGCCAGTTGCGCTCATTCACCAGTAGTACCACCTTACCATTAGGAATTTTCTATAATCATTCTGGAAATTTCCCTCACATTACAGTGTTATGAAAAAAAGCTCTACTGGACTGTATTAATGGAAAGTAAAAATATCACACTAGAAAATTATAGACATCAAAGAACAGTTAATCTTACAGATAGTGCCCTGACAAGTTCAAAGCTGGTGGCTATGTCATTATTTATCAGTAAAGGAAGTTGTTGTAGCCACTAGCCAGTTGCTCACTGGCAACAACTTATCAATGTTTTAATGACTTGGGATTTAGTTACATCCCCCAAGCCTATGGAAGAAGGGTTAGGTTCACTGTGACTACAAAGTCTTGATTGATTGATTGATTGATTGATTGGTTGATTGATTGATTGATTGGTTGGTTGGTTGGTTGGTTGGTTGGTTGGTTGGTTGGTTGGTTGGTTGGTTGATTGATTGATTGATTGATTGATTGATTGATTGATTGATTGATTGATTGATTGATTGATTGATTGATTGATTGATTGATTGATTGATTGATTGATTGATTGATTGATTGATTGATTGATTGATTGATTGATTGATTGATTGATTGATTGATTGATTGATTGATTGATTGATTGATTGATTGAACCTTGGATTACTTCGGGTATATTGACTTCGTCCCTAAATAAAGCTAAGTTACTTCGAAAGAAACTAAGTAGAGCTAGCCCAGAAGCGATCAACAAATACAAAAAATATTGTAGAGTTTTTAATAAGGTCAAACGAGCAGCAAAAAGTGCGTATTATACAGAAATGCTAGAAGTACGCAAACATAGCATTAAAGAAACATGGGCTATACTACGTCAAGCAATGCATAAACAAAAAGAATTATTTCAGTTCCCTGAAACCTTCATAATAAATGGACATGAGGAAACACATATGAAACATATCACAGAAGAATTTAATAATTTTTTTGTTGGAATAAGTACAACAATAAGCGATTCAATAGATGTTCCTGTTAAGCAATTCGAAGAACACCTAAAGGGAAACTATCCCGTCAATTTTTTCATGCATCCTACGCAAAAAAACAGAAATAGAACATATTGTACGTAATTTAAAAACTAAATGCACAGAAGGTGTCGATGGTATATCCACTAAACTGTTACAAGCGACAATACATGAAATAAGCACTCCGCTTGAGCATATCCTAAATCAATCCATTGTCACGGGAACTGTTCCTGAAAACTTGAAAATTGCCAAAGTTGTGCCTGTTTACAAATCAGGTAACACCAAAATGTTTAACAATTATAGACCTATAAGTATCTTACCTGCGATTTCTAAAATAATGGAAAAAATGGTATGCAATAGACTGATGGTATTTCTAGAAAACTATAAAATTTTGTATAAACATCAGTATGGGTTTCGAGCAAAACACTCTACAATTCACCCAATATTGCATTTGCTAAAGGACATTTCAATTGCAAATGATAAAATAACAAAAGACCCTACATTGGCTGTGTTTCTGGACCTTTCAAAGGCATTTGATACAATAGATCATGACATTTTGCTGTATAAATTACATTTCTATGGAATTTGAGGATTAAGTAATAAATGGTTTGCCAGTTACTTATCGAATCGAAAACAGTACACTGAAATACACAAATATAAGTCTTCTAAGAAAAATATAACAAGTGGAGTGCCCCAAGGATCCGTACTTGGACCAATCTTATTTCTGATTTATATCAATGATATAAGTAATCTACGTCCTTAAATTTATTGTCTTTTGCTGATGACACAACTGTATACAAATCAGGTCCTCATATTGATACTTTAATTAACAACATAAACCAAGAATTAAAACATTTGTGCGATTACTTGTGTGCTAATAAACTTGCATTGAATGTTAAAAAAACAATTTTTTGCATATTTAGCCCACCGAATAACAAATATCAGGTGAATAACTGTATCAAAATAAACAATGAAAATGTTAGTCATATTGGAAAGGATAACAAAGACGAATCGGTCAAGTTTTTAGGAATACATATTGATAAACACTTAACATGGAAAAAACATATTAATATAATCAGTTCTAAGATATCTAGAGCAATTTTTGCAATTAACAGACTGAAACATTTCTTGCCACACAATGCTTTAAAAACTCTCTATTATATTTTAATTCAAAGTAATTTAACTTATGGTGTACAAGCTTGGGGAAATGGAAGCACAGTAATAAAGTTGCAAACCTTACAAAAACGTGCCTTACGAATAATTAACAACAAAAGATATAGAAGTCACACCGATCCTATTTTTAAATCTGAAAATATACTTAAAATCACTGATATACACAAGTTGCATGTCTCATTATTTATGTTTGACTATTACCATAAAACACTGCCTAAATCCTTCGAACATTATATACCAACATATAATCTAGCCACTAACACCAGAATTACCAGACAACATAACCAAATACGTACAGGAAAGCCCAGAACAAATTTTTCTTCTAAGTTACCTTTACATCATTTTACAAAACTATGGAATAACCTTGAATATACTATTCAAAACCTCAAATCCCGACATAAATTCAAATATGTGATATCTAAACAATATCTATCTAGCTACCTTAACCAAGTGCATTGCCTAAATCCCAGATGTGTAGAGTGTAACTAAAATCGTTTATTCAAAAAGACAAACTGTTTGGATTTACAAAGGTTTTTTTATTTTCCCAGTCCGTCCCAGTCCGTTGTCAAGTCAGTTGTAAAATAAATCATATCGTCAAATTAATTATATTGAGAACAACGATTTAATATTTTTTCTTGTATATGTCGATTGATTGATTGATTGATTGATTGATGGATCGACCGGTCGGTCGGTCGGTCGGTCGGTCGGTCGGTCGGTCGGTCGGTCGGTCGGTCGGTCGGTCGGTCGGTCGGTCGGTCGGTCGGTCGGTCGGTCGGTCGGTCGGTCGGTCGGTCGGTCGGTCGGTCGGTCGGTCGGTCGGTCGGTCGGTCGGTCGGTCGGTCGGTCGGTCGGTCGGTCGGTCGGTCGGTCGATCGATCGATCGATCAATTGGTTGATGTAGGGTGGGTTGGATGACACAATGACCATTACTAGACAACTGGACTAGTTATTAGGCAGGTTTACTAGTCCGCCCTTATCTTTACTAGTGTACAGACTAGTGGACTAGTGGATAGTTCTACCCCTGGCCAGGAACACATCCTCAATGAGACTGTTGCACATATCTGTAGGCAATCCAACTGTATTACTGTTAGTAAGTGACACTTGATAAAGGGGGCAAATTAACATTTTAGACAACTATAGAGTGAAGCATATTGTTGTAAACGGTGTTTGGCGTCTGGGCGACGACAACACAATTATAAGTAAGTGTGATATACTTCTGCAGTTTGTTGTCTTCTTCCTTGCCTCACACACGTATCACATAGCCCTCCAAATGACTGCCATTGTGAGTCTAGTAAGACAACAATGGGACGGTGCATCCTAGGTCTTTATTCACAGTAACAGCACAGTGTACACTGTTTGCAGCCCTGACATACCTAACAAAGGGGGCGTTCCGGGTCATTGGCCCGAGTGGCTAATCTGCAACTATCATGCTACCATGAGTGGGTCCTGGCCGACCACATTCTTCCCTCCTTATGATGTTTTATGACTTCACATTTCCCCCTTCTTTTAAGGACTCCCAATACAATTTCGCAACACATTCATTAATATCAAATAATTATGTAAATTACAACAACCCTGGCCTACGACAATATCATACACTTCTTCTTATTATTGTAGCTCAGCTAGAGTATTGTCGAGCTTGGTCGGTCGCAAGTAGTGGGTGGTGTTGCTCGGGGGTGGGGGACATAAATATGTACTTATGTAGACATTGACTGCAAAAGCCTTCTAAATGAGTCGAGAGATTGTTTGCTAACTAATTGTTGTGTGCATTTGTTCCATGATTTGATGGTCCTCGGAAAGAAGGAGTGTTTGTAGGCTTCGATGCGGGTGAATGGTTGTAAGTAGCGGTGTGTGTTGCCTCTGGTGCGTGTAGGAGCGGCTGTGAGTGCGGATGTTGTTACGTCCACTAAGTTGTTTGTAATGCGGTACACTTTACTGATCTTCTCTGCTGTTTTCACACAATTTGGGTACAGTATGTTTTTCTGGTCACTGCAGATGAATAACCAGAGAAACTGCGAATGAGATGATTTCACTGAAGAGACTAGGCGGTGACTGTTCACCAAACCACACTTCATTCATAATCACCAACTCACTATATAGTCCAAATTACTTCAGGGTCACTTGGCCCATTTTTTATGTGTGAGTCAAATAACAGTCAGTGTCACTTTGCCTGCAGGAGAGGACAAGGCTGACGGGTCCATTACACTCATCAAAGGACCCACCAATGTCTTGGTTGACACAGGAGGACCTTGTGACAGGGAGACACTACTCAAAGGTGAGCAGGTTGGGGGACATAAAATCACCCAAAAACAGGAATATACCCACGAAATACAGTCACAGTTTTTACCAGAATGTCACGTGGCATTAGTCACACTTTAGTTTGGAGACTGTCATAATTATGCACTGTTTTGTGTCTCGTTTTATGCTTACGAAAAAGGTGAATATTTACATTCGAATATGTTTACTATAATTGTTATGCTATTTCAAGTTTTATTATGAAGACTTGTATATCAATTTGGAAGTGTTTTTCTGTGATGTTATTTATGTGTCTTTACAATGACTGTTCTTCTCTCCCTCGCTCCCTTTCTCCCTCACTCCCTCACTACTTCTCTCCTTCTCTCCTTCTCTCCTTCTCTCCCTCAATACCTCTCTCCCTCACTACCTCTCTCCCTCTCTACCTCTCTCCCTCACTACCTCTCTCCCTCTCTACCTCTCTCCCTCTCTACCTCTCTCCCTCACTACCTCTCTCCCTCTCTATCTCTCTCCCTCACTACCTCTCTCCCTCTCTACCTCTCTCCCTCACTACCTCTCTCCCTCACTCCCTCTCTCCCTCTCTCCCTCTCTCCCTCTCTCCCTCTCTTCCTCTCTCCCTCTCTACCTCTCTCCCTCTACCTCTCTCCCTCTCTCCCTCTCTTCCTCTCTCCCTCTCTCCCTCTCTACCTCTCTCCCTCTCTCCCTCTCTACCTCTCTCCCTCTCTACCTCTCTCACTCTCTACCTCTCTCCCTCTCTACCTCTCTACCTCTCTCCCTCTCTCCCTCTCTACCTCTCTACCTCTCTCACTCTCACTAACTCTCTTCCTCTCTCCCTCTCTCCCTCTCTCACTCTCACTAACTCTCTACCTCTCTTCCTCTCTCCCTCACTACCTCTCTCCCTCTCTCACTCTCACTAACTCTCTTCCTCTCTCACTCTCACTCCCTCTCTCCCTCAATACATCTCTCCCTCTCTCTCTCACTCCTTCACTCCCTCTCCCCTCTCTCCCTCACTACCTCTCTCCCTCTCTCACTCTCACTAACTCTCTTCCTCTCTCACTCTCACTCCCTCTCTCCCTCAATACATCTCTCTCCCTCACTCCCTCACCACCTCACTACCTCACTCCCTCTTCCTCTCTCTCCCTCACTCCCTTTCTCCCACTCTCAGTATGTCAGGAGATGGGGATGCTGTTTCAAAAATGCTTAGTGGCTAGTCCAGTTTCCTCGAGACTCACCAGGGCCACATTTAAATCTAGGGGGTAAGGCTAAGGGGGTAATATGCCCCCAGATTCATCTATGATTGTACTGCCAATTTGGATTTGAAGTAATTCTTGCTGATTTGTTAACAAACAAGAAATATGTTCTTCGAATGTAAATACCCAGTAATACAAAAGCAAGTTTCTTGAGAGGAAAATTTTAGTCAAAATAATAAGAAACATGTAACCATTTTTAATGAAGTTGAATTAAATTAAATAAATATTTTTTTATTTCAATTTATCATTTCCGTCAGTACATAATTTTAATATACGCTTCTTCATGTGTATTTGTGTAGTTGCATTTATATTTTTGTATTAATATTGTAATAGATCCATGATAAATACACATTATATGCATTTGGAGTTGATACATATGAATATGACCTAGTTCTAAATACGATTGATTCAGTTAATATCAGCAGTCCCTGTTACAGAGAGAAATTATTCAGTCACAATAATGCGTATATTAATTAGTATTTCAATGTTAACATTTTTCTTTTATTGCTTCACATAATCTGGATTACCGCATTTGTGTTTGCAGCTCTCCACATGGAAGGTTTGACACCGGCAGAGATTGACACCGTAGTAGGGACACACGGGCATTCTGACCACATAGGCAACCTGAACCTGTTTCCACACGCCACTGTCATTGTGTCATATGACATTTCGCGTGGTGACACCTTCATTAGTAACCACCTTGGGCAGGTGTGTATGCAAGGTGTACCTAGAGCCAAGAGCAGGCATTTAGGCAGAACTATTTTTGCCTATCTGAAGGTCCATACGGGGCCTTGAAAGTCTTGAAAAGCATTGAATTTGATTGGACCAAATTCAAGGCCTTGAAATCCTTGAATTTTTACATAATAGTCTTGAAAAGTCTTGAATTTAATTGTGATCAATAAAATAAGCCGGAAAAGGAAAAGCCTATGCACAAAAATAACTCGTGCACATTGGGCAGTCAGCATTTCATTGTGGTTGGCGCCATTGTTTTCTTAGTTTAGTGAACATTTTAATGTCAACTTAATTTACTGCACCTAAAAGTAGATAATATGTCGTTAAAACAGTCTTGAATTTCTTTTTTCAAATAGCCTTGAAAAGTCTTGAATAGCCTTCAATTTCAAATGTTCAAATATGTAAGGACCCTGCTATCTTAAATCAGTTAAAGGCATCAGACCGGCTTATTTGGAGACCATTCGTGTCTGACACATCATTATTGGCCAGCTTAGTTTTTTCAGTGACAAACTAATGTTGATTGAGCCATATAATAAATTAATTCTGATCCATTTGATTTGTTTCATTACCAGCTGTGGTGATCATTAATGTGGGTAGCTAAGTCTTCTTCTAGTTGTTTCCAGCACTCAGCAGCTTTCCAGCACTCAGCAGATTCCACTTAAGTCGCTGAGCAGCTGTGTTTCCACTTCTGTCACTGAGCAGCAGTGTTTCCACATCTGTCACTGAGCAGCAGTGTTTCCACTTCTGTCACTGAGCAGCAGTGTTTCCACTTCTGTCACTGAGCAGCAGTGTTTCCACTTCTGTCACTGAGCAGCTGTGTTTCCACTTATGTCACTGAGCAGCTGTGTTTCCACTTCTGTCACTGAGCAGCTGTGATTCCACTTCTATCACTGAGCAACTGTGTTTCCACATCTGTCACTGAGCAGCTGTGTTTCCACTTATGTCACTGAGCAGCTGTGTTTCCACTTCTGTCACTGAGCAGCAGTGTTTCCACTTCTGTCACTGAGCAGCTGTGTTTCCACTTCTGTCACTGAGCAGCTGTGTTTCCACTTATGTCACTGAGCAGCTATGTTTCCACTTATGTCACTGGGCAGCTGTTTTTCCGCTTCTGTCACTGAGCAGCTGTGTTTCCACTTCTGTCACTGAGCAGCTGTGTTTCCACTTCTGTCACTGAGCAGCTGTGTTTCCACTTATGTCACTGAGCAGCTGTGTTTCCAGGGAGAACCCTACAAGTTGCACGAGTGGGTGGAGGTTCTCCCTACTCCCGGCCACACAGGAAGTGACGTCAGCGTCGTGGTGAGGAACACACGCATTGGAACAGTTGTTGTTGCAGGTATGTCACGGCGAGGGTTTGCTGTGAGGGGTTTATGTTACGAGTAGAGATGAGTTTGCGGGAGCTGGAGAGGGGAAATGCCTGGGTCGTGATTGCTAACGCACGTGTATTGTAAAACGTAATATACATGTACTAAACAATTTGATCGAGTACCTTATACATTACATAACGCGTTAAAATAAAGTGAATAAAAAAATGGAATAAACAGTAAATAAATATACTGAATAAATATTTAAAAATAAAACTACAATAAAAATAATAATAAATAGATAAATTATAAAACAACATAAATAGCATTATATATATATATATACATATATATATACATACATACATACATATATACATATATATATATACATACATATATACATACATATATAATATATATATAATAAAACGTTTAGTAAACGTGTTCATTGAATCGTGCATCACTGTTTTCAAGTTAAAAATAGGGTGATGTAGAATAGACGAGGTTTGAAGGTGAGACGGATGTACGTATAGTCGTATACACACGTGGGCGGATGGACAGATCTGTAAAGAGTTTGTGGGTAGGACTGGTGGATGGTGATGATTGTAATACATCTTCAATATTGTTATGACTTGTCTACCCTGGCAAATAGGGATTTGATTTGTTTACTTATTTTCACATGAACATCACAGGTCAGAATCGCCAGACTTGAAAAGGGTAGCTCAAGTTTGTATTTCAAATCACAAATGCACATATTTTAAATTCTACTTTAATAATATGCCTGACCTTTTTCACAGACTACTTGTATTGCCCGCTGACTGGGCCCAGTCTATTGTCGTCTTACATGACCTGTATGGATGCTGGATACAGATACATTATGAAACAAGCAGAAATAAAATATTACAAGTTGCAAGTTGCAACCATAATTACTTAAGTTATTAGTATTCTCGAATGCTCATCAATTTATTCTCATGAGACTGACGCAAGTGCGACTTAATGAAATTTAAACAAGAATAATAATTTAAAACAATGATGGTAGTTTATTGTATAGTTTGATTGCCTATTCTCTATCAGTTGCTTGTTGGAAATGCACACGCACGCACGCACATGCACCACATGCATGCACGCACGCACGCACGCACGCAAACAGAGATACACACACACGTTTGGTCTATGGTGAGTTTCTTGTTAGGATTTGTTTTCATTAGTCAAATGTAAATCTTAGTAACCGATCTGATTATAGCTGTATTTTCTTTAAGGTGACCTTTTTGAATGTGAAGACGACCTGACTGACAGCTCCATCTGGCGGGATGTGAGTGAACAACCAGAGGTGCAGGAGAAAAGTCGACAGCGAGTGTTGCAGATTGCCGACCATATTGTGCCTGGGCATGGGAAGATGTTTCATGTCTCCCGTCCACAAGATTGCTGAATAAACATGCTGAAATCTACTCCTGTGCCCTCTGTGTGTAGTTTCAGTCGATCATAATACACAACTATAGATGTGTACTGTCCGGCTCTACGTGGTACGTGCCGTATGTTTTGTACGGTACACGTTACGGTGTTTGGTGCGTAACTATTCTCGAAATGAACAGGAAATGTAACAGTGGCGCCACACTGCGGCTTGGAGAGACAACACCATTGATCGACTTGTTCCATCTGCTATTCCAGACATGCGCTTTTCGGATGGAAGAGAAGACCCTATTTATTTATTTGTAAGAAAGTATCTTTCTAAAACTATACAAATGTGGATAAATATGATGTTTACGTACAGTTCTTTTTGCCTGTGAGTTACGATTAGAATAGAACGACATGAATGAATGTAAGATATTTGTTCATAATAAATAAAGCTTTGTGTTTAAGAAATGAATGTCTTTTTATCGACTCTGGCCAACATTACGAAGCCTTAAAAGTGGTCCGAACAAAGCCCAAATTTACAAGAATGTACATTATTGTTGGTGCCTTTATTTGCAGTAAAATAACTACGGTTTATGGACTATAAATGTTGTTTCAATGCAAATGCAGCATTACGATTCTATAGTAAAGTTGGCCTGTCTCGAGAATAGCTAAAGCCTGTTATGCCTGCAGTCATTAGGATTTAATTCTGACATGACTGTCTCGCCGGCTTTGTTCCCTCGTATCCAGTGGTGGATAGAAGCAGTTACGATTGTGGAAGTGATCTTCATTTGAATTTCGTAAAATTGTTAAGCCACAGTCACACTTCCCGGATCGGGGACCGGACGGCCCCGGACCAAATATCCCGCATGGTCCGTGGTGGTCCGGCTGGATTGGATCATTTTGTACATAGCAGTCACACTTCCCCGGATGAGACACAGTCCAGCCACGGATTTTAAACCAGGATGATGCCTGTAGACACCGGAACAAGCCGGAGGAGGACTCACGGAATAACCCGGTCCACCCACGGGATAGCCCGGATGAGCCACGGAAGTGCCCGGATGAGCCACGGAAGTGCCCGGAACACTCCGGTTGAGCCTGGATCGGAAAAATCCGGGGTCTACCGGGGATCTACCCGGATGTTTCAAACATCCGGGGACGAACAAGGATTGAGCCAGAACTCCAAGGATTTACTACGGATTTGCCACGGAGATCCATGGACTACCCACGGACTACCCAGGATCAAACCGGAGTAGCCCGGATCGGCGGTCCGTGGCGTTCCGGCGCCCGATGCGGGAAAGTGTGACTGGGGCTTTAGGCAGGAGAATTTATGACTGATTTCCCTAAATTGTACTCGTCAATTTGTGGAGTACCGTAACTAATAGCACTGGAATAACTTCTAGTCCGGAGGTCTGTTTGTAAGTCCCCCTTCAAGTTAGTTAACTGGCTTAAAGTATTAGGACCTTTTTATAATAGTTTTACCACCTTTTTGCGATGTGTATATATATATATATATATATATATATGTTCGGAGTGTCATTCTACATCACTTCCGGTATAAAGAAGTCAAATATAATTTCTTTAGTCGTGTTTTAGAGCAATTCAATGCCGTCGAATCAACATAAATAAGCCGATGTCACAGGGCGTTAGCGGTTAGCGCATCACAGAAGCATCAAGACAGCAAAGACGATGTCTTGCGATTTGCATTTGTTAACCGCCAGGGCGGCCTTACCCCAGACGCTGATTGGCTTTCAGGCCAACTATGAAATATAAATTAAAATGACTATAAACTTTTACAAGATAATGATATCCTATGAAAAGTATTAAACATTGAACTTATATTAACAAAAAAAGTAATAATTCAAATTTACACTTGTTTATAAAATAAGAATTACGGCTGGAATAACCAATATCCGTGAGGTGGCAGCATTGTTTAGCCCCACACGGATAACATACACATTAAACAAGGATACTTTTTTTTATTAAATAATGCTGTATTATAAAACCTATTCAAAAGTTATCTTATATTAACAAAAAATAAATAGAAATACACATTTGCAGTTGTTTATAAAAATAGAAATTACGGCAGGATTAACCAGTGTCTGTGAGGTGGCAGCATTGTATAGATCAAGCGGATAATAATATTCAAAAGCCGGGAGACTCACCAGACTGTCTTCTCGGCGTAGTTCCGCAGCCGACCGAAAGTCGGTTAAGCGAGACTACGTGCATATATATGATCGACCCATATAATCGTTCCGCAGTTTCCGGTGTAACCAGAAATATAGACCCTTATAGATTGTTGCCTTGTAGGACCTATCTCTCGTAAGTTATCTCTCATATATGCAATCAAAGCGGGTCTAGGAGTTTAACAACGTGCCTATAACTGTCGTCTTCTGGTGCTAACAAAACACCTCCAACTCCTCACGTGTGCTAAACTGAAGGTGTACACAAACACACGCTGGTCTCCCAAAATTAATAAAACTTGATTTATATACAAGCTAACAGATGAGTTCGTTTAAACCCCCAACCCCAGGATACGCACCTGCCAAAGATTCCGAATGAAACGTGTTGAAAAATAAATTCACGCATGTATAATTTACGTTTCAGAAAAGTTAACAGAGCTAAATGATAAAATTATAAATAACTCAATCCACCATATATATACGTGTGTGTGTGTGTGTGTGTGTGTGTGTGTGTGTGTGTGTGTGTGTGTGTGTGTGTGTGTGTGTGTGTGTGTGTGTGTGTGTGTGTGTGTGTGTGTGTGTGTGTGTGTGTGTGTGTGTGTGTGTGTGTGTGCACCAAATGCAACCAAAACATGACTACGTCTGTGTCCCCCCAGGGTCCGCGCCAGCCAAAATATCCGAAAGAAATGTGTTAAACAAATTACAGACGCAAACAAATCTAAAATATTACAACACATCATAAATAAGCACGATTTGACACATGTGTGGTTCAGACGAAACCATTCAAATTGTAAAGGACAACATTACAGTAAAGCAGGTTAATCGAAACAGTAGGTACCCATAATGGAAACACTTTAATAATTAACACCATTGTGCCAATGTTGCAATAACAATGCTGTGTCACATAAATTATCGTTCGGCAGATAACAGCCTTTGTTTGACTAATAGCGCACTTTTTGATGCGCAGTGTGGCATAGTTATAAAGTTTTTGGGAAAACTAGTATTTTAAAATAGCTACCGTGGGTATCCAGAGAATATTTTGAAATATCTCGGTGTCTAAATTAGTTTCGTTCTTTTAAGTTGTAGCATGTTGAAGTTTCATGCCTTTATTACAAATATGCGCGATGATTCGGCTATGCCGGCCTTTACCGCTTTTCGTACACCAAAATGCTACGGAAAACAATCCAGAACTGCTGAGCGAGCTTGACGCGCACGCGCACTGACACGATTGAGTACGGTATATGCGGCAGGATGACGTCGATGCTGCCATTGACGAATGGGCCGAGATGAACGGTCCTGTTGCCATTGGAGCACTCCGGCAGTGAGATGGTGCAAGCGTCCAGCACACCCGCCTGAAGAATGTCCCTGGGGTGTTGGGGGTCACCCGTGTGCACAACCACACGATGGAGTTTCACGAGGTCGATGAATCTGACCGAGACGAAACTGCCGACAACTGGGTTCACCGCCCAAAAGAACGAATCGCCGTTGTAGGCGAGCGCAGGAAAGAACCCCTGATGGTGGTGCATCGAAGATACGACGTCAGCGATGAGGAGGTTGGGTTGCGAGTGCGGGCCGCCAGTGAAGAACGGGTCTACCAACTGCACTGTCTTGTTTCGTAGCGTCGATTTGACGCCCTTGTGTTGGAACAGAGACGTCCGACACCACAGGTTTTGGCTTTGCGCCATCGACTGTCTGAAGTTGTTCTTCAGGTAATCGACCGGAACCTCCTGGTAGAAGAGAAGCAGATAGTGTGCGAACAAGCGCAGGTTGATCGACCGCACGAGCACGCCTATGAAGCCCAGGACGGAGAACTCGGCCATGGTCCACTGCGATCGGCGTGCGTCAAGTCTCTCGATGAACCGCTCGATGGCCGGGATGAAGTTTCTCGCGCACACAACGTCGTCCTCGATCTGGATATAGTAGCGGGAAATGTTCGGCGCATACATGAACATCAGTGCGAAGTCAACGACCTGTAGAATAGACATGAACATCAGTGCGAAGTCAACGACCTGCAGAACAGACATGAACATCAGTGCGAAGTCAACGATCTGTAGAACAGACATGAACATCAGTGCGAAGTCAACGATCTGTAGAACAAACATGAACATCAGTGCGAAGTCAACGACCTGTAGAACAGACATGAACATCAGTGCGAAGTCAACGACCTGTAGAACAGACATGAACATCAGTGCGAAGTCAACGACCTGCAGAACAGACATGAACACCAGTGCGAAGTCAACGACCTGCAGAACAGACATGAACACCAGTGCGAAGTCAACGACCTGTAGAACAGACATGAACACCAGTGCGAAGTCAACGACCTGTAGAACAGACATGAACATCAGTGCGAAGTCAACGACCTACAGAACAGACATGAACATTAGTGCGAAGTCAACGACCTACAGAACAGACATGAACATCAGTGCGAAGTCAACGACCTGTAGAACAGACATGAACATCAATGAGAAGTCAACGACCTACAGAACAGACATGAACATCAGTGCGAAGTCAACGACATGTAGAACAGACATGAACATCAGTGCGAAGTCAACGACCTACAGAACAGACATGAACATCAGTGCGAAGTCAACGACCTGTAGAACAGACATGAACATCAGTGCGAAGTCAACGACCTGTAGAACAGATACGAACATCAGTGCGAAGTCAACGACCTGTAGAACAGACATGAACATCAGTGCGAAGTCTACGACCTGTAGAACAGATATGAACATCAGTGCGAAGTCAACGACCTGTAGAACAGACATGAACATCAGTGCGAAGTCAACGACCTGTAGAACAGACATGAACATCAGTGCGAAGTCAACGACCTACAGAACAGACATGAACATCAGTGCGAAGTCAACGACCTGTAGAACAGACATGAACATCAGTGCGAAGTCAACGACCTACAGAACAGACATGAACACCAGTGCGAAGTCAACGACCTGTAGAACAGACATGAACACCAGTGCGAAGTCAACGATCTGTAGAACAAACATGAACATCAGTGCGAAGTCAACGACCTGTAGAACAGACATGAACATCAGTGCGAAGTCAACGACCTGTAGAACAGACATGAACATCAGTGCGAAGTCAACGACCTGCAGAACAGACATGAACACCAGTGCGAAGTCAACGACCTGCAGAACAGACATGAACACCAGTGCGAAGTCAACGACCTGTAGAACAGACATGAACACCAGTGCGAAGTCAACGACCTGTAGAACAGACATGAACATCAGTGCGAAGTCAACGACCTACAGAACAGACATGAACATTAGTGCGAAGTCAACGACCTACAGAACAGACATGAACATCAGTGCGAAGTCAACGACCTGTAGAACAGACATGAACATCAGTGCGAAGTCAACGACCTGTAGAACAGACATGAACATCAGTGCGAAGTCAACGACCTACAGAACATACATGAACATCAGTGCGAGGTCAACGACCTACAGAACAGACATGAACATCAGTGCGAAGTCAACGACCTGTAAAACAGACAAGAACATCAGTGCGAAGTCAACGACCGGTACAACAGACATGAACATCAGTGCGAAATCAACAACTTGCATAGTCAACAACATCTCAATAGACAGACTGTTGTTACTAGTCTTGGAGTACTTCAACTATATACCTGTGCTAAAAAGTGACAATTCAACATCCTGCAGTTTGTACCACTGTTGCGGGCAAAGACATCTAAGTACCTTAATAAAATAAGCATATAAAGCCAATAAATAAATAAAATAATAAAATAAGTATATAAATAAATAATTCAGACAAAATGGGAAAGGTATAAAATGGTCACCTGCTTGGAGCGCCAGAACACCCGGTCAGTCGAGTCGTGGTAGTTCCGCTTGAGGTTGGTGAGAGGCGGGTAGACCTCGGGTGCTACCTGCACGATGCGGATGAGGCCGCTCGCGATCTGGCCGCCGTACTGACGCACGATCCGCGCCGAGATCTCGTCGTTGTAGGTGACATCGAGGTCGGCGAGAAAGACGAAGATGACAATCCGCTCCTGGTCACGTGGTGACGTCTCGTTCAAGATCGAGGCGAGCGTATCGAGCAGGTACACGTCGCCCGACGGTCGTTTCGCCGACGGGATGCCGATGGTAAGGAAACCTGCGCGCGGATCAGTGTCGTCAGCGTTATGTGACGATCACGTGACGAACGCCCGAGCAATAACTTAAGAGTAGTCCTAGTGTTTTTGTTCATTTGGGTACTGAATTTGCCACCAAAGTTGTGCATTCGTAAAGAACTTGCAGTTTTTAAAATTCAGTTTATGTAGGAAAGGCCTTAATGCGCTAAGATGATAAACACCTTCTATTTTGGCAGTTTCGCAAATATATGCAATGCTGAGAGTGTGGAATTTTCCCTGCGTAATAGGTTGGGTATGCTATAGTTTGTTGGAGAGTTGCGTAACGTATAGCAGGCGAACTAGGGGATTTAGTCAATCTTCATCTAAGCAGCGCAACTCAGCGTGACAGTAACATGCACGCGCACGCACGCACGCACGCACGCACGCACGCACACACACACACACACACTGTCCATGGCCCTGTTTGTTCGTTTTCTTCATAGTTTGTTGCGACGTTGAAATAAGAGCCTCTGTCATTTACATTTAACACGATCCGAATCGATGTGGTTGCTGTTTCGGGCTGTATGTGGAATAACAATCACACAATCACTGGATATAACAATTGTTATTCTACATTAAGACAATAACAGTACATACAAACATGTCGTTGGATATCAACAGGAATTTGGTTTACTTTTTTAAATTAATGCCGTTTGAACATGGCGATTTTTTCAAATTGTAATTGGTTAATCACAGTTAAGCTACTAATTTTATCTACAAATATGCCGCAATATATATTTGGAATTTACTTTATTTTTGAGGTTATTACCGTTTGAACAAATGCGAATCCTGAATCATGTCATGTGTACGGTTGTGACTGAGCCGAATATTCGCCGTGTATAAACAGCAGTAACGCAACAGATACAGACAATTCCTGTGTATTCCACGCGACACATTTGCGGGTGAGATTATTATCTTTATACAGTGACATAACAGAAATAATGTTGCGAAAGCAATTTTACATACAGCTTGAGACGCGTGCGTGCGGCGTCCAATCGTGTGACTAATTGATGACACTTACACTACGAAGTATCACATCATAATGTCAATATATTTCAGGAGCCACTACATTTACGATGGTCTTACTTCGTCTTTCTCTGGGTTTCGCTATCACCTTCACGTAGTGTGGCTGTATATAATATATGCCGTTACTTGTGCTTGCATTGCGTCGTCCCTGCAATAGTATAGCGTAGAATAACATAATTTAGTTATTTTATTTCCGTAGAGCACTGTTCTTTAGCACTGTATATAACATATATAATTTAGCATCAAAACTAAACGCACTATTTATGTTGCGCGTATGGATGAACTGGTTTGGCATGCATTTGTTGGTTAGGTTGTAAATAAAGCAGGCAATTGTCGGGTATTTCATGAAACACCTGACTTCCTTCCATGCAGAATTACTTTGAAATAATATATTAAAATGGCAATGAGAATATTCTGGCTACACACTATCTCAAACAAGAAACTGTCACGAATAACCATGTCAAATAATATAGACAACATACCAACAACCAGAACATGGCGATGGATAGGGTTGTATCTTAAGAAAGAAAGATAACATCTCAAAGATAGCACAACGATGGAAAACTAGAGGTAAAAGTACCCGACGACGGCCCAAAACGCGGCAGAAGACAATGGAAAGAACTAAAAACAATAGCAAATAATTTTTGGCAAAAACAGGCTGCATACCTTACGAACAGGAGGGCCCGTCTCTCCGCAGAATGTACCGGTGGACATGAAGGGTGATAGGAGAGACAACAAAGGGGCAATTGCTCTCCACTTTGAATAGGGGGGACTGTTATTGTTTCGAGGTTTTAAAAGAACAATAAACGTGAGTTTTATTGGTGAACTTCGAGGGGGTGCAAATGGATGTTTATGTGAGACCCAACACGTGTTTTGGCAAGTCTCAAAGCCGTCACCTCACCAGGTGACGGCTTAAATGTGGGGAGCGTCAATGCAAACCGCAAACTAAAACAGTCGGCCAAATCCCGTTTTCCCGCATTCAGATAACTTGATCCAACATGGAAGAGATGTTGAAGGTCCGGCTCAGCCCACCCAATGTTAATTTCTTTTCCGCTCCGTTGCAAAAAAAGATTAAGTGAAATAGGTATGAGTGACGTCAACACGCGTCAATCAGTGTGGTGATCTTCGGAAATTTCCTGCGAATCAGGGCTTTATGCCGGATAAAAGTATTGCCTGTCACACACGTTTTGGTGGGCACATGGATGTTAACTGTTAAGCTAGTTTACGAACTTTCAGCTGTGTCTGATGACCTGAAATGGGCTACAAACACACATATGACACCATTTACACTCACTTTCAAGGCATAACTAACAGTATCTATGGTTTTGGAAGACCTTTTCTTGCTCCTTCATGTTTTTACCCCGTCCACCACCCGTCCACCCATAATTCTACACGTCCATATTCGTTTTTACCCGTCCAAATGACGGGTGGACGGATCTCTACATAAAGCTATGCTGCGAATCCGCTTTTCGAAACGAGCTGTCCGCGACAGGGAGCTATGAATCCAACCATACATCGCATGACAGGTGGCCGTAAGAAATGCTATGTCATGCCTGACTGTGACAGTTTGGTTAGTCTCAAGATGCGGTTCAACAGGAAGTCTCCCATAGATACGTGCATTTGCAGATTGCTTAGGAGTGTCACTGTACGCGTGCGTGGCCATAGACCTTTGACATTGTGGGATGCTTGCCGGTAAGAACGAACAGGTCATGCATAAAATACCTAATTTCCGATGTGATAATCGTTTGTTAAAATAGAACTGATTTGTAGGGCTATAATCGCCAGTATTACCAAGCAGGTGCCTTTAAAATATAAATAATTTGCATAGCGTACTTCACGGATGACCAATCATGTAATCCATTCATCTACTGTCCTATGTGTGAATAGTGTCTTATGTCTACTGGATGCTGTCACTACACTGGCGCACCAACAGCCTGGTGCTTCTCTCTGATATGACAAACAAAATGCTCTATTATCAATATCTGCTAAACCGTTTAATGACAATGGTGTTGTTGATCTCTTCATAATGTTATTGTCAGTCGCAATCGTTTATACGTCCTTACAGCGTTCTTACAACAAGAATCGTAGCAAGAGTTTGTAAACTCACATGGCTGGCGGCCCATTGCGACGGTATGTTAACTTTAAGATAATGTTCCTCTGGTATTACTCCGTCTGCAACATTCAAATCAAGCAAACTTGTAGCACGTGACTGTGAATCGGTTGGAAATAACGTGCATGCTTGAAACTGTTGTCGACAACATATGTTCGGCCTTTGTACAACAAGGCAGCGTTGCGCTGTCTGTTCTTGGTGTCGTTTTCCTTTGTGCGTGTGTGCGTGCGTGCGTGCGTGTGTGCGTGCGTGTGTGTCTGTGTGTGTCTGTGTGTGTGTTTGTGCGTGGGCGGGTGTGCGTGTGTGCGTGTGCGTGTATATTTCTAAGTTCGTTCATACGGATTGGCTACTGTCACAAAATACTGATTGCACATAAGCCTTGTTAAATCGGCTATATTGGAAAGAAACAAAACACGCGATTTCATTGGATGTCAGGTGAAAATAGGTTAAATGTGACCCCCAGCAGACATTAAACAATGTCCGATGTGACGTCAACATATGCATAGTGTTAGACCAACTTATACAACAGAACACTGTCACCTGACATTGAATCAGGGCCGTCAGCTAAATGGTCTTCTCCCTGGCTTACCTGGGTATCTCAGGGACCTCTCCGCCAAGTGGAACATGATCAAGATGTTTACGCAGGCCATAACACAGACGGCGTAGAAGATATTCGAGGGACAGCGTGGCATGGCGATATCGTAAGGGATTCTCGTCGCTTTCAATAGTGTCGCCACGCACTACCCAATCCGCCGGTTCATCCAGGCGTGTCTTTGACTGTTGTCCACAAAAGTCTGCAACAGAACGTACCACGAGCACGCGCTGTCGTTTAGAGCAAAATAGACAATGACACTGACAAGTTCCCACATAATAATAAACTGCGGCGTAATGTCAAGAGAAGTGACGTCACGGATTCCTCCTGGACATCAATATGGCTTTGTTCTGTGGACGTAGAAGACAACTTCCGGTGTCTAGAAGCCTATATTGGACAGGCAGATCGTCCCGCGGGTGTCAAGGTAAATTCTGTAGTGGGGTTGAATTGTCCATGTTCTTCTGTCGTTTTGTTTTCTTCTCTCTGCTGGTCGTTCGGGTGTTTTTCGCAAAAGGGAGTTAGTTATGTTTATATCATAACATTTTATACATCTTCTTCTACTTCTTTCCCGTCACGCTCACAGTAAACTTGATTACTCTGGCATCTTATGCATATATTCGCATTGCTCGGTCGAAATAATAATAAAACGAAGAGGGGGCAATGAACGTTAATGAAAAGAAAACCTCAGAATATAACAGAATAGTGAATAATATATTAATAACTAAATAAATAGATGTAAGGAAAGATCACCACAGGTGACTGGTTGATTGATTCATTACGGGGGGTTCTCTACGTAAATGTGTCATGAGTCTTGGCCTTGACTGCATCCTGGTATTAGGGTGTTCCATTGTATTCTGGTCGGAGATAGGAATGGTGATGCCCTGTACTGCGTCTTGCAGGTGATGATATTGAACTGCTGGTCATGACCACGACGCATGGTGATGGTTGGACTAGTTTTTGTTTGAGGCTGTTACATTCTACTAGTCCAGTCTTTATGTTGTACAGCATGGCAATGACGGCCTTTTGTGTCCGTTGTTTCAGCAATGGCCATCCCCGAGTGTCCGAGTATATCTATCATGAGTTGCATTAATGATGTTTTATGGTGTCTGCTAGTTGCAAAACGAGCAGGTTGTTTCGGAACAGCCTCCAACTTGTCGATGTTCTTCCACGTGTATGGATCCCAAACAGTTGAAACACATTCTAACAGTGGCAATACGATCGACAGTCTGATATGCTTTCCTTGGTGATATCAGATTTAGACAAAGAAACAAATTCTTTGTTTGCCTTACTGGTTATGTTTTTGGACTGACTGTCCCAGTTCTTGATGGCTGGATGGTGATGCCCAGGTGTCACTCTTGACATCCTTTGGGTACAAGCCACTTTGAACATGCATGTTAATTGTGCTCAGGATATTTGACCTGCAAGAAAAGGATATACATCTTCGTGATACATAATTCAGATAAAAGATAACGCTGCTTATTGCCATGTCCTGCATATTGTGAAACACATTGGAATGCGTTCAGATTCTTCTTCTGGTCATCTCAAATGCATCCCTTGTTATTATGTATGCTTCCTTTGTCTTTCAGTATAATCTCTTCTGCCATGCATGCAATGACGCGGTGTTGATTCCTAGTGCCTATTCCATGGAGATTTGCAAACAACTCCACCTTATTTATTTTAAATGAAACAGTAATTAAGATAACTTGAAATGTTTTAATAAAAGCCCAGTTGCGTATGTTAGACAAATATATCAATAACATTGAAAAAGAAAACAAACGTACCCGAACTTTATTTAATGCTAATAATATAATATGGCATGCAAATTGGAGGCTGTGTTTAGAATGTGACCGACCATGCAGCTGGTATTCGTGTGGTATTCGTGCTGTAGCGATACCATGCTCCTTGACCTTGTGATTCTATACATTACATTATATTATTTTCGTGTAGCCTTTTTATTGTACACTATGTAAATAATATGGACAGAGTCCTTCTCTGGGACTGGATACCAGTGTGTAACTAAAGCAACTGATATATAATTAAACTAGTACATGATTTTGATCCATTCGAAAGTGGCTCCCTCTGTTGATAACGATGTCCACTGAAGCTAAGCGTAATGTAAATAGGATGCACGGTTTTTGACACAGACGTCTTTTTCTAGTTTTACGTCACTGGATTTTGAATTTGCTGGTTTATCTTAGCAAGTACCTCACCCAAATCAAACTTTATGCCACTTGTTTACACGAGTATAACATAATATATGTTAGAGATTTAGCATATAGATATATTACGTATTAATTTATTCAGGTTTTGTTAAACAAAAGTATAAACATTGAAACGAACGTCAGCTATATAAATTAAATATAATACTGGATTAGTCATTAGTGCGTCTTCTGGATTTATTGGGTTTTGATCATGACGGCTTTATTGATCATTCTTACCTCAATGCAGCTGTCTTCAACTTTTAATTTACTCATAATAACAATATAGTAATACTTTGGTTACACAACAACAACTATAAATATACAGATTTGTTTTAGTTAATGATTAAAATAGCCCAGTTTTGCCACCTTAGCCGGAATGAATGTTAAAAACACAACGGCGGCATCTTTACCACGAAGACAATTCAAGATACAACGGCGGCATCTTTACCACGAAGACGATTCAAGATGCAAGGTCACGGTCGGAAGTCAGTAACTGTTGTTAGAATGCACACATGTTGAAATAGTGTTTATGATTATTTATTTTCCATTACTAAGCCGGTTGACATAAATTGAAATATTCTGAAACTCATTCAAATGTATCACATTACTTCCTTGTAATATCAACGAAATTGGTAAAATGTAAAATGTCAATGTAAGAAGTATGCCAACACTGGAAACATAAAAGACATTTACGAAAATGTACTAGTTTCAAAAAACGTTAGCCGAAATGACTGTTCAAAAGACTGACTAATACCCGGATGCCATTTTTTCAGTCCAAAACAGGATTGCCATAAGAAACATTTCGACGCGCCTGATTGTTTTTGAGCAATGACGTGAACTAGTTTATAATTATTCATTTATTCTTTTATACTCAGTTATTTTTTGTTAGAGTTACAATTAACCCTAACTTTAAACCTAATCCTTCTTGTTCATGAATAAAGAATGAGCTGGCCGGATGTCCGGCTATTCTGCCGTCATTATTCAAGGCCTGTATCTAGGGTGTCCGACAACACTCGATGTATGAATTTAAAAAGTAGATTTAGAAAATATTGAAAAACATTGATACATGGAAAATTGGCACTTTACTCAAACTTAAGATGTTCAGTCTGAATATATGAACCCGCCGCCAATGTTCGTCTGAAAATTCATTCTCCTTCATGCATTGTCATTTCACGACGGGGTGCGGGCAAAGTCAAAAACTTCGAATGATTTCTCTTGCGATTTGATATTTACACGTTGTCTCACTGGACTCCCGTTGAGTTCTCGGTCATCGGTGTCATAGGCTGTCAACCAGCATGTGCCTGTTCGCACACTGCCTCGTTCTCTTCTACCAAGACATTCCAGTTGACTTCCTCAAGAACAGTCTCTCACTATCGATGGCGCAAGCACAATATCTGTTGTGTCGGACGATTCTTTCAAGCACATTGGTCGATGCTCAAAGACCCATTGTTCACCGGCGGCCTTCGCTCGCAGCTGTTGTCACATCGACGATGATGGTTTATGGCAACTATATTACAATTTATCACAATTATTACATATAAGATAAGATCAGCTTTATTGCCATATGGTTTCATTGCAGGTGATACAATAACACATTGGAATGCGTTGTAATGTTGGGTCGTTGTACAAATGTTCACATGGCAATACCAGAAATTATGTAAAACACACAATAAAACACGACGCCCAACACCCTGGACACGAATGGACATGTAATCAGTATTTATTAATCAGTTTGTTATGTAAAGAAAAAAATGCGGTGTTGCTGTTGATGATTTGTGTTTCAATAATATCACATTACCAAGCAAGGCAACTAATTTATATCGTATCATCTGATAATCTTTTTGTCACCGTAGGACGGATTTTTGTCAAGCATAATAAAGGTATTGTGAGAGCGTCTTTAACTCTTCCAACTTGTCTTCTTTGACTGTCAACTGCGCAACACAGACACCGCCTAGGGCATGCCACTTCATTGTTAATCATTATAACCTGACTCCCAACTGGTAACTGCATACCGCTCGTTTGTAGCAGCTAGTGTACAATTAACTGCTGTGCAATCGGAGAAAGGTATTGTGAGAGGGTATTTACATCTTCTACAATCGCCGCTTTGACAGCCAACAACAACCAAAGTAATTATTTATTTTAAATGAAACAGTAATTAACATAACTTGGAATAAGTGAAATGTCTTAATAAAAGTCCAATTGCGTATATTAGACAAATGACTCAATAACATGGAAAAAGAAAACAAACCTTCCCAGAACTCTCTTTAATGATAATATGGCATGCAAATTGCAGTTGGGTGGTTTTAGTAACTATGTGCTTTATGTCACATTTGTGGGGTAATGACAGAAACATAGAAATCGAACTAAAAAGCGACGAAATCGATGGCGTTTACCTGTCCTAGCCTAGGCCAGTGTCACGTAAATGGAACGTAGTGTAGGCATTGAGGTTCGCGACTTTCCTGTATTTTCAGCCATTTTCTATGGTCTTTGCTCTCGCTCCCTTTGTATTGACAAGCTACTTTCCTTCTGCATTCATTCTTTTCTTTTATTCTTTGCCCACACTACTTCTTTTCTCTTTCTTAGCGGTACACCGGCAACCCAGTCATCACAGCGATAACACCTGCTACCCATCTTATGCGTAGAGGACTGGTGGCGTCCTCTAGGGAGTATTCATAGGTTCATTCTAAAAGGGCCCAACTGCTGGAGTTGGGCACTTCTGGAACTCAACGCATAATGTGCATCTTTTTTGAGTTACTTAAACACTGAAATTGGGCCTGTTTATAACCTAATCAGATACATGGCTATTATGAAGACTGCAATTCGTGCCAAAAGTGGAAATCGAAACGTCGTTGAGTTGGGCCCTTTTTGAACTTACGTGTTCAATTAATGTTTACGGTGTCTGTGAGGCTAACGAAATTAAGTTTAAAAATGTGTCTACACTACATACAAAGTACACGACGAACAAAATGAGAGGCGCCACCTAGTGACTAAGCGGCACGATGGTTTCTACACGTCGATGAGACAGTGAGGATTGTGTCCTATAACTGGTAGGGCCTACACATATTTTAAACTGGTAAGAATATGCAAAGCGTTTAAGAGCAAAAGCATACCACACAAACGAGCAAGCGAGCACACTCACTCACGCACACACGCACGCATGCAGGCACGCACACTAGCCAAATTATGTAGCTTTCGCCAGCCATTACGTGGACTTCTTCAGTTTTTGAATATTAAAAAATAAGGTGTTTTTAAGCGAAATTCACGAGACAATTCGTTAGGGACTAGGCTTCCCCAGTCCTATGATCGGTCTACATAACTAACGTTTGTGCAGCCCAACTAACGCTAATAATAATAATAATAATAATAATAATATTTATTATGTATAAAGCGCAATATCCAAATATGCTCAAAGCGCTGTACAATGAAATATAAAGCTATTTATTATGTGTTAAAACTAACATTAATAATAATAAATACAACTGTATAATTAACTTTCAGATAAAATAAATATAAAAACGTCAAATTATTCATATTAAAACTGTTAATTAAATATTATATAAAATTAACGACGATGAGTAAAATAAATAAATACATAAAACTAATTAATACTCTATTTACATGCAAAACACATACTAAACGATGGCATATGTAAATGTCAATACATGTGTGTAAAATAAGATAAGATCAAATATTTGAAACAAATTTTCTAAAATGTCATTGAATATTTTTAATGTCAGCAGTAATATTTTTGAACATGTGCGTTTTTAATGCCTTTCGTTCCATATGACCGTAGAAATGGTGGTTAGAACTAGCTTATAGTGGACAGTAACAAATAGAGAGTATGCACACATAATCTCGTACACTTTCACTTGCAGAATCACAATCGTATCAACGGCTGTAGCGCTGTAGCGCTTACATTTTCCGGCGTTATAAACGTTCCGATTGACGTTTCTGTGCATGCACGATATATGTAAACTCATCAATGTGCAGCGAAATGACAAAGCAGGTATGTTATAAATACTACGGGTTATTCGTTAGGATATACATAACATATCAGCAAATTAATTTGTCGCAAATTAATACCAGGCAAACAACTTTTGAGGCATGTTTTGATAGCAGGCGTAAATCACGTGACTGTAGAGCGCCATAATCCGTGACAGTGACTTAAACAAACGTAATATTTTATTGTATTGAACGACATTTTAAACAACACTTCACAGTAATCATCACAGGAGGGTTAAAGAATAGTTCGTAGCTTTATACCAAAAATGCTTTGTAGTTTCGCTGCACATTGATGATTTTACATTTATCGCGCATGCGCAGAACTGTCAATCGGAAAGTTTATAACGACCGGAAAAATGTAAGTGTTTGACTTTCGTCTTGAAGAATTAATTCTGCGGCTTTCAATCTATCTGTGGTCGCACTGACCGGCCTGAAATTATTTCTTAGATGTTGGTATCGCGCTGTAGTCGCAGTGTACCGTACTATCCGTACATTGCTGTCACTCCCTTAGAGCCGCTTAAGTTAACTCACATTTGAAAGACCCAGTAAACCCGATTGTTTCAACCCAACCTCAGCGTAGTCAAAATTAACAGCCTCATCTCATGTGGACCTTACTAATCTAGTTCACTTATGTGACATTGGATAAATGAACGAATGGATGGATGAATGGACGAACGACGAACGGGTTATGCCACATTTTACGAAAGGACGGACGGACGGGCGGGCGGGAGGGCGGGCGGGCGGGCGGGCGGGCGGGCGGGCGGGCGGGCGGGCGGGCGGGCGGGCGGGCGGGCGGGCGGGCGGGCGGGCGGGCGGGCGGGCGGTCGGGCGGACGGACGGACGGACGGACGGACGGACGGGCGGGCGGGCGGGCGGGCGGGCGGGCGGGCGGGCGGGCGGACGGACGGACGGGCGGGCGGGCGGGCGGGCGGGCGACCGAACGACCGAACGAACGAACGAACGAACGAACGAACGAACGAACGAACGAACGAACGAACGAACGAACGAACGAACGAACGAACGAACGAACGAACGAACGAACGAACGAACGAACGAACGAACGAACGAACGAACGAACGAACGAACGAACGAACGAACGAACGAACGAACGAACGAACGAACGAACGAACGAACGAACGAACGAACGAACGAACGAACGAACGAACGAACGAACGAACGAACGAACGAACGAACGAACGAACGAACGAACGAACGAACGAACGAACGAACGAACGAACGAACGAACGAACGAACGAACGAAGTTCATTTGCATGTGGACAACACGGAGACGTACAGCCAGTAAACAATGATATAATACAATGATATATACGCACACAAAAATAGGGGACGATAAAATTGTGCTTATCCGTCACTTCCTCCAAAACTATCACACCTTGAGTAATGCAAAACATATAGCAACATTGAAATACATCTATACAAAGTACTATAATTCCTATTTGTAAATTCCATACATGTATATATAATTACCATTCCTAATTTACGCATGTGCATCATACTTATTAAGAAACAGTTGCTTAAGTCTTTTTGAGACCAAACATTGGTCAAACCTGGGCTTACGAAACAGCTCCCTGGCCGATATGAGTAAATACTTAGCAAAGCTTGATAATTGGCGATTGTATAATTACAGCGTATGTACATATATTTCTTTTTAATTTATATCACATTTGACAATTATATGATATGGTGCACAAGTTCAGCTACTGTAAAAAAAAAGATGTGTGTGTGTGTGTGTGTGTGTGTGTGTGTGTGTGTGTGTGTGTGTGTGTGTGTGTGTGTGTGCGTGCGTGCGTGTGTGCTCGTGTGCGTGCATATTACACACGCAGCTGGACACGAAGTTGTCATTTCGCCTGTGCCTGGCGCTGTAACGAATGACAAATGTCAGATATTGCGAAACACTAGCGTTCGATTTCCCTCGTGGTTGTGTTATGAAACATGCCTCTGTGTGTCTCCGCTATTGTTACGGACTCTACGACTGCATAGACCAGGTCTTGGTTTCTGTGGCAATGGCTGCCCGTGTTATAGAAAACAGATATGACGAAACGGCGTGTCTACTTGATGTCATCCACTGGCTTGTGATGATGCGTTATTTCTAAGCAGGTGACGTCATGCCGTACATATGTGAAGCTTCAATGATTATCTACAACAAGTAGTTGTTAATTATTAGAACAAAATAGTAAAATCAAAAATGTACTAATTAACATTTCGATGATTTGATTTTGACCACAGAAATCAATTTAGAAGAAAATTACTTCAGGCACGTTGTTACTGGGCGCATATAAGATATCTATACGCAAATAAAATAACATGTAGTGATATAAATGTAAATTCAACCTGATAGAATTTGTTTTAGCAACGATGACTATGAAATTTTGTATAAAAATATAGATAACATGAGAATAAGAGAGTTAAAATTGTAAACCAAATAAATTAAATAAAACGTTAAATTTAAAGAAATTAATACATATAATAACACGTTATTAAATAAACAAATAAATAGTAAAAATCGTATAGTAGTATAATAGTAAATACCCAAATAACGAGATTACTTCTAGTTTGTTTCCTCTTGGAATTGGACGCTTATTTCTGGCCCGGAACTACTGTCGGCTATGACAATGGTCGTCTCGCTTAGCAGACTGTCGTTCGCCTGCGGAACTAGAAGAGAGTCTGGTGACTTTGCCGGCTTTTGAATATTATCCCTGTATGGCTAAACAATGCTGCCATCACATGGATACTGTTAAATCCTGCCGTAATTCCTATTTTATAAACAACTGGACATTTGTGTTTCTATTTATTTTTGTGTTAGTCTAAGTTTAATTTTTTTATAATACTGCATTATCTAATAAAACCAGTATCGTTATTTAATTTTTTATTTCAAATTCGGCCTGAGAACCAATCAGCGTCTCTACCCTAGACTGGGGTAAGGCCGCCCTGGCGGTTACAACTGCAGCCCATTAAATCCCCAAACAGAGTTGAGGGGCTTAAAAGTGCTACCACCTCACGGGGCCTGGGTAACAGAGGCTATGACAATGGCATTGTCGTGTCAGACAAGATACATATTTGCGATACACAACACACACGTAAGGTTATTCAAAAGTCGCAAATGTCTGTAAATCATCCCGTGCTCAAGATGCCGCTACGATAAAGAGTCAACGGTTGATTTATATTGTAATGCCCGGTCCACACTGCGTCCGATGGACGACGAAGGGTGTCCACACCGCGTCGCAGACAAAAGCAACTGCGATCTACGCGCCCTGAGTGAGTTACGATTTTCCTGTCCACACCGCAAAGATTTACGTTCTCGTCGAGAGGGAACATACACGCCATCTGGTGTGTACCAAAGGAAAACTACACTTTTTCTGTGAATACGTCATTTGATACTCGCACGCTGATTGGCTGAAGCATTTTCGGAATTCCTCTAGGGGACTTACGTTTTGCGACTTGCGACGAACCTGTCCACATTGCCGTCTAGCGGTGTAAGATGCCGTCCACACTGTCGACTAGCGATTTCAAAGATTCAACAGGAGAATTTTCAAAATATCGCAAGACTGACTTATAAGGTTTGCGAGGCCGCCCACACCCGCTCTCCACAGGTCGCAAGGCAAAATGTCAACAACTGTCTCCGGGGTCTACATCCTGGCGAGGTATGGTGTGGACAGGGCATAACACGCGATATGTGACGTAGCATTATATACCTTGAAGATCCGTTGTAGCGAACGATTTCCAAAGGACAAATCGATGTCCAAGCATGCCGATATCATTTAAACTTTTTCAAATTCGAAACATCGGTTTAATGACGAAATCACATTAACAAGATTTAATGGGAGGGTGCCAATTCCTCTGCTCAGAATTGCCAGAGCACTAATTTGTAAAGAGACGTCTGCTGTCTAGAACGTGAGAAAGTTCAATATCAAAGGACATTGCGGTTGATTCTACTCGCCTCGGCTTTATTGCGGTTCAATTTTGTTTTGAAATTGGATGTCATTTGTATATTTGCAGACGGAACCTGTCAAATTGCAAACATTGTTCCGAGCTTAGCAAAGTAATTAAACACCAATTGGCAGGCAGTAAACCTTCAACATGCATATGGTAGTCACAAGAACGCAAAATCAAAAGATAAAATAAAACCTATAGGAGCATTTTAACAAGATTGCCATCATAAAATTATGTCTAGATGGCAATTGGACACGGAAGGTTTGGGTTTACTGAAAATCCAACTTTATTTTAACCTAGCGTCCGTCTGGGATTTTCTTTTTTCTAAACGAAAATCACCTTTCTAGCACTTACAAAGGATAATCTGTTCCAGTTGTCTAATTCATTTGGCAAAACGTATACACTACGATCGTTACGTGGATGTGGAATTATTTCAACACCGCCGTCAGAACTGCGCGGTTTCATGACGAGGCCTTTCTGCGAGTCTAATTAATTTGCAAAATCTCCGTGACAAGCAGGTGCGCCATCTGGACGCTCAAGAGGAAATTAGGGTAGGCGTGATTAATTAACACGGCCGGCGAAACAGGTGCGGGGCTAGAAAGGGTACAGACGTCTCCAGTTGCACCCCTTTGGGGCTAGTCAAAACGTCAGCACTGCGGTCGCGCTGTAGCGCTTACTTTTTCTGGTCGTTAAAAACGTTCCGATTGACGTTTCTGCGCATGCGCGTTAAATATAAGATCATCAATGTGCAGCGAAAGAACAAAGCATTTATGATAGAAATACTACGGGTTGTTCGTTAGGGTGTATATAACTTCTCAGCAAAGTTATTTGTCACAAATTAACACGAGGCAAACAAGCTTTTTGATAGCAAGCGTAAATCACGTGACTGTAGGGCGCCATAATCCGTGACAGTGATTTAAACAGACGTAAGATGTTATGATATTGAAAGATATGTTAAGCAACTCTTCACAGTAATCATCACAGGAGAGTTAACGAACAGCTCGTGGCATTTATACAAAACATGCTTTGTTGCTTCGCTGGACTTTGATAATTTTACATTTATTGCGCATGCGCAGAAACGTCAATCGGAACGTTTTTAACGACCGGAAAAATAGCGCTATGGCACAGCAAGGCGGATGATGGCTTCGGAAGATGGGCGCGAGAGATGTTGTTGGACATCAATCGCCGTCGTAACTTATTCGGCTTCTTCGCAGGCATTGTCGACTCCACTGATGGTATCGGCATCAACGCTGGGTACCACCAAAACATAACATTTAAAAAGCCTACAAAAATGACACAATATAAACTTATTGAAGGATGTGCCAGCCAGCCTATGGCATGTGAATGGAGCTATTCTGCAAGCTATAAGCAAAATACGAAAACAGTGACAGAGACATGCAATGATGCAAATGAAATGGCATTTATGTCAATATGTTGAATACACACGAATACACATAAACACACTTTCACAAACATATATAACCACACACCCACACAGAAACAAACACATACATACACACACAAATATACACACACACTCACACACACCCACCCACACACACACACACACACACACGCACGCACGCGCGCGCGCACACGCACACGCACACACACACATACTCACACACACACACTCACGCACACACACACACACACGCACACACGCACACACACACACTCACGCACACACACTCACGCACACACACACACACACACACACACACACACACGCACACTCACACACGCACACACACGCACACACACACACACACACACACACACACTCACACACACACACTCACACACACACACACACACACACACACACACACACACACACACACACACACACACACACACACTACGAGTCCACCGACTCAGGTGCCTTCAGTCCCGTCAGTTGGCCGCCCCGCCAGTGCCGCCCTGCCCTGCCGCTGTGTGACGCCAGCTCACCCAGCACGCGACATATTCGATCCGGGCGCGCCCCGGCAAAACACGGACATGTAACTATCATTTCAGCCAATATAAGCGTCTCCGCGTATGCCTCTGGTATCGGTTGTCGCGGCGTTGGTCGCGGGGCTCCAGTTGTCAATATTGCTCGCGCTTCGCCAGGCGTTGGACCCGGACAACACGGCACGGACTGGACGCGATTCGTACACGCCACGGGTTAGGCAACGACTCGGTCTCAGCGGAAAGCTAAGCTGCTTGTTTAAGGTACGTGTCACACTGTAATGTATGTGCACTTTCCGTAGACGTCAGGTAGGTGATTGAAGCGAGGTGGAATACAGAGGTCGCAGCCAGATGGTGACTGTCAGCGATGAGTTGTAATAGACAGCAGAGTGTCAGAAATTGTTGACGCAGTTATTGGCTGAGTATTGTCGCTGGGAGGACGCGATGACATCTGCTGCCTGTTGCCGCTCTCGCCGTTCTGTTGTCAACGTTACTCCTTCAGTGACCTTGTTGTCTTTCGTAGTCTACAATGCTTCATCGCTCCACGGTTGTCGATGTCCTTTTGATTCCGTGTCGAGTTAGCGGTGTCTTCTAAATGTGACGCTTATATCTCCACAGCTGTTCGAATCACTTTCTTACTATAATTATTATACACAGGCTGTTTTTCTCACTGACGGGCATGCATATACACACGCACACACATACGCACACGCACACACATACGCAAATACACACACGCACACACGCACACACACACGCACATACACACGCACACACACGCACACACGCACACACGCACACACGCACGCACACACATGCACACACGCGCATGCATATACACATAAATTATGTAATTACTTCAATACACACATAAACATACATACATACATACATACATACATACATACATACATACATACATACATACATACATACATACATACATACATACATACATACATACATACATACATACATACATACATACATACATACATACATACATACATACATACATACATACATACATACATACATACATACATACATACATACATACATAATCTTACAATATGTGACACATTTGTTCACGAGATAAAGGTATTCAGTCATAATTTAAATTATTTAAAACAGGCAGTCACACATGTTACACATTGTGTATAGTACAAGTATCGTTAATAACTTTGACATTCAAATGTCTCTTTGAGGGAACATCCTGCAATAAGTAATTATGTGTGAAAGTCATTGTAGATATGCCACAAGGAATAACCTATTTTATTAACACTTACGGTGACGTAACAAGCAGACAAGTATTGACCCTAATAAAAATTAGCTAAATACATACCTTTTTTAGTAAAACAGATTTATTGCACACCGTGATGACCATTTGAAATTTCCGGTCAGAAAATTTGTAACAGGAGAAACATACATTCAATATGTTTATCATGAAGAGCAAGAACAATACGCAGAACCTGGCGCAGGTAAGTC
>OZ024867.1:4714859-4732359 GCA_964017155.1 Oasisia sp. SBJ-2009
CAAAATGGGCCCCTTCGCTATGCTATGCGATGCCATTTTTACATGTTCTGAGCTGTTGCGTGCCTTTCTTCTTTGATCCGGTTGGTTGTAGGCATGTCACAAGTCTTGCCGTGTTACCAGTCTTGCCATGGACTCGACGTCTTTCTTGTAAGGGCTGTCTGTAATTATCCAGGTCGTCCCTCTGTAGCTTGTCGCACTGTAGCCCCGTGGGGCCACTTTGGCCTCCACCATAGGTTATCAGCTGGACGCCATTTTGTGATTAATGCATTTATTCATTTCAAGCCGAAATTGCTTATTCAACTAACCTGTTGCTGCATGGACTGCATGTATAGTTATATACCCTGACAATTTATGAAAATGTGGTGTTTGTAAGGCGCATCAAATATTTTTAGAAAAGTACCTAAAACCCATATTGGCTTCTCACCGTTTTGCATTCATGTCAAAGAAACAAACACGACGTTGCGTTATGTCCCCTGGAGTGTCTGCAGATATTACAACCGTTGTTTTAACTACATTGTATACCGGGAATGCTGTGACATAAGGGGTCCACTTTGGCCGAGGGGCCCACTTTACCCGCCCTTGCCCTAAATTCAACAGGAGCTTGCAAACGCTGCTTATACTCTTGTCGCGCCAATTTGTGACGGGGAATGTTTCCCATGAGGCACTACTAGTCTCGAACCAATCACAATATACAACTTACGCGAACGTTTGACGTAAATGACGTAATTTAGAACACTGTAGATTGCAAACAGCGTAAACGTAACGCGTACTATCCTCTGCTGACGTCATCGCTGATTGTTCGTTCCAGAAATGTATGCTAGAGCTAATGCATTAGACCTGGGTCTTTTCAGACACACGGCGCCAATTCGCGGATGGGATCAAAACATAAAACTGATATTGTTAGGCCGTTGTCACGCTTACATTTTTCCGGTCGTTAAAAACGTTCCGATTGACGTTTCAGCGCATGCGCAATAAATGTAAAATCATCAATGTCCAACGAAACAACAGAGCATGTTCGGTATAAATGCCACGAGCTGCTTGGTAACTCTCCTGTGATGATTATTGTGAAGAGTTTCTTAAAATGTCGTTCAATGCAATAAAATATGACGTTTTTTATAAATCACTGTCACGGATTATGGCGCACTACAGTCAGGTGATTTACACTTGCTATCAACATATGCCTTAAAACTTGTTTGCCTCGTGTTAATTTGCGACAAATAACTTTGCTGAGAGGTTATATACATCCTAACGAACAATCCATAGTATTTATGCCATAAATGCTTTGTCTTTTCGCTGCACATTGATGATTTTACACTTATTGCGCATGCGCAGAAACACCTGAAAAATATACTACAACGTACTTAACGATGAGACGTCCGAGATTGAGCGAGATCTGTGTGCGAGATAGAACGGATTTGGTCCCATCAGGAGAGTGCACCAGGTCCTGTCTATAGCTCTGCTTATATATGCCCAATTCCCAAAAATACGTTAATTACTATTATGTTTGTCACCTGGAATTATGACACTTGAAGGACGATGGTTGTAGTTTAGATCTACGCTAGTCAATCCGATGACGACACTTCGTACATAATCATGATTTTATCTTGCTCTCCGCTTAACATACGACAATGAAAAACCTGACAGACTTACCAACAGCATTACATCGGATGCAGAATGAAGGATTTTCTCTCGGCTCCTTTCAAACTTAGTTTTCAATCAAGAACGCTTACGTAGCAGCCACTGCGTTTGTCTGGCTACTTTTGTAAATTTTTAGTGTATTTTTTTCAGCCATCACACGAGTTATTAACGCACTTATGTTTTGTCCAAGAATCAATTCAAAATGTCTACGCAATTGGAATATTCTCGTTAATGCGCGACAGAGATCTCATGTCCATGTTTCTGTGATGTCCACGTACTTTTATGTCGACACTTCTAGCTTTTTGCCACTTCAGAACGAGACGACCAAAATCCGTAATAAATAAAATAAAAATGAATGAATAAATATAATGATAATGGCCGAAATACCAATTCACCCTTTTGCGTAACCAATCGCAGCTATTGTGACAACTAGCCGCATTCTATCGCAAGACAATTCTAGATATGTTTGTCGTGCCCTAAGCTCTGCATAGATCGTCTCTCTATCTTCTCGCAGGTATATATGTAACATAGGCATGTTTTTTTGCGAAGAGCCGGTGTAGCGCTTACATTTTTCCGGCGTTATAAAAGTTCCGAGTGACGTTTCTGCGCATGCGCGATATATGTAAAATCATCAATGTGCAGCGAAATGACAAAGCATTTATGGTATAAATACTATGGGTTGCTCGTTTGGATGTATATAACCTCTCAGCAAAGTTATTTGTCGCAAATTAACATGAGGCAAACAAGTTTTGAGGCATATTTTGATAACAAGCGTAAATCACGTGACAGTAGTGCGCCATAATCCGTGGCAGTGATTTATACAAAACGTAATATTTTATTGCATTGAACAACATTTTAGGAAACTCTTCACAGTAATCATCACAGGAAAGTTAACGAACAGCTCGTGGCATTTATACCGAAAATGTTTTTGTTGTTTCGCTGGACATTGAATATTTTACATGTATTGAGCATGCGCAGAAACGTCAATCGGAGCGTTTTTAACGACCGGAAAATGTAAGTATATCGTAGACGAAGGTAGATTTGTCATTATTACCGGCATTGGCTAATGACGTTCCGTTTTTATGTTACATTTTGCACTTTGAAAATCTTATAAGAACCCGTGTAAATCAATGTTTTCTGTCGATTATGATGATTACGATATGTAATCATCTGGTCATTGTAGTTCGTTGCTATTGCTATTCTGTAAAATGTCTCCTACATGTATTGTTTTAATCACAGTACATTACCGATGACATGTTTTCTATTATGTGTAGCGCTGTGAATGCATTACATGTCACATGGCGCTAATTTATAATGATTTGGCTCTAGCCTGGGCATGATAAGTGCTTCCTGCTGTGATATGCACGGTTTATGCCACAGTTACGTTTAACACAAAATCCTGCATACGCATATCGGGATGGATCGCACAAACAGTAGAAGATAACGCTACAAAATTAGAAACACGGTGTGTAGGCGTATTTATTTTAATATAATAACCGATTAATTCGACAAAGCCGCTTGCTGGCTGCCGCAAAAAAGGATTCGGATTCTAGAATAGTCGTTGGTCGTGTACATCTCGTCTTTTTAACAGGCCAAGCCCTGCAACAAGCGAACATTGATTAATAATGCAAGCTACAGCGCTATGTCGGTGCGATCGGCGCAAGACGCTCTCGCGTCAAATTTCACTCGCCTGAAGGCGTTGAACCATCGTTATATTCCTGATCGCGAATACGTTGGTATTTTCATGTCTTCCAAACCAAACCGCGTACCAGCTAAGTGTAACATTTCAGTTAGCACGTAATGACTTATAGTTGTGATTTCCAATACCGCTTCAAACTCGGTTATGTTTTATGGTTTATTTTAGATCAGCAACACGTACGGGAATATTATATAGATGTGGACTCGTTGAAATGTAAATGTTGTGACAGATATGATCGTAAATCCGACAAAAAAGGTCCCATGTTCTGTTTATTTCCCTAGAATAAAGAATAACATTTTTGGTCCAATGTTTTTTTTTTATTTATGAATGTTTCATATACAACCATCTATGATAATCGTTTTTTCAACAATTTGATTTCTTGATTTGATTTAATACATGTATAAACAAGTTTAATGTTACAAGCCACACGCCAGTTATATATTAGTTTAACGTAACTTGTAAACGGTTTTTGTTTTTATTAATCATTGGAACGCGCTAATGTGAGAAAAAGAGGTCTGTTTATGCACTTTACAGAAAACGGTTTTACAGGTTTATCTAACACCTGCTCGGTCAGTTGCAACCCATCTTGTTGCACAGCGCTGGCCGCTAACGCCACTTCAATACAATACAATACAATACAATAAAACTTTATTGTCCCGAACCGGGAAATTCATTTTGCAGCGTTCGTCGTCATAAAAATATAAAATACAGAGTAGAGAAATAAAAAAAAATGCTAATAAATTCATTATTAAAACAGTAAGTGAACATCAATCATAATAAAATACAAGATAAATTCTATAATATAATTTTAAAATTAAAGTTAAATTGTAATTGTGGTCTTCCTTTTACAAAAAATAAAAAAAAAAAAAAAAAAAAATTCAACATACACACATAACGCCAGAGGTGATTATCGTTTTGAATTTAGGAGTCGTACTGACATTGGGATGAATGAATCTCGCTTTCTGTTTGTTTTGGATGTTATTGTTCTGAACCTTCTGGACGAGGGCAGAAGGACGTACTCGTTATATAGGATGTGTGTGCTGTCGTTAATTATTTTATTGGCTTTACGGAGAACCTGCTTTTCGTACAAAGCAGTGACAGAGGTTTGTTTGAGGCCGGTTATTTTGCTACTAATATTTACAACGCGCTGCAATTTATTCTTGTCTTTCTGGCTAACGTTCCCAAACCAACATATAAAAGAAAATGTCAAAACACTCTGTATACAAGATTTGTAAAACATGGATAAAATGGTGTTATCAATATTAAAGGATCGAAGTTTTCTAAGGCAGTAAAGACGCTGCTGGCATTTCTTGTACGTGACACTGCAGTGGCGGTCCCATTTCAACTTATTGTCAATTGTTGTGCCGAGGTATTTATACTCGTCAACTACCTCTACCTTGTTATCGTGGATGACAGTATCAGACTGGGATGGAGGGTATTTCCTAAAATCAATGCACATGTCTTTGGTTTTTGTTGCATTCAGACACAAATACGATCTATCACACCATGCAACAAAGTCGTTTAACACAGGACCATGGCCAACTTCATCGTTAGACAACAGACTGAGTAAAGCTGTATCATCTGAGAATTTAATAAAGTACCTATTCGGACGGATGCTCCTGCTGTCATTTGTGTATAAAATGAATAAAAGAGGGGATAAGACACATCCTTGGGGTGAGCCAGTGGAAACAACCTTCACGCTAGAAGTTGTGTTATTCACTCGAACCTGTTGGGGTCTCCCCACCAAAAAATCAAGCACCCATAGCGCCAATTCAGATTCAAGCTTAAATTCGGAAATTAATTTCTTAAACAACAAGTGAGGCTGCAGCGTATTGAAGGCAGAACTCATATCCAGATCGAGAACTCTGGCATGGGTTTTGGCGTCCTCAAGATGACAAAGTACATAATTTATTAAAGTAGCGACTGCATCCTCCACCCCTCTCCCAGGCCGATATGCAAATTGCAGGGGATCTAAAAGATGGTCTGTACGGGTCATGATCATGGTTTTAATGATTTTTTCAAAACTCTTCATTACGTGCGACGTCAACGCTACTGGACGAAAATCGTTAGGACTAGCAGGACGAGATTTCTTGGGGACAGGCACGACAATAGACGTTTTCCACAAGGTAAGGACTTTATGTAAGCTAAGGGAGGCCTGAAAGATGGAGTGGAAGATACCGGACAACTGAGTGGCACAATTCTTCAAAACCTGACCAGAAATACCATCAGGTCCAGGGCTTTTCCGCACATTTGTGCACTGGAATGCCCTCAACACGTCTTTGTCATCGATATGTAGGTTACAATCTGTCTTAGTGGAGCTTATGATATCATCAATGACAGAACGAAAATCGTGATTATCAAAACGAGAATAGAAAGAATTCATATCCTCTGCAAACGCCCCGTCATCTTTACCCCCTAAGGGCGATAAGCGTTTGGAATTATATCCATTTTGCTTCATGTCACTCATGGTCTTAATGCCATCCCATACTGTTCTCATATCACCTGTTTTAAACTTAAGTTCTATTTTTTGTTTGTAATTCTCTCTTGCTTTCCTAATTTCTGATTTCACCGCCCTTTGAACTTCCTTCCGTTCAGCTAAATCTCCCAGAAAATAAACCCTTTTCTTTTCGTTCAAAACTTTCTTTAGATGTTTAGAAACCCATGGTTTGTTATTCGGGAACACTTTGGACTTCTTCACAGGTATAACAGTGTCAACACAGAAAGAAACGTAACTGGTTACAACATCGGTAAGTTCATCCAGGCTATCACAAGAATCCCGAAAAACATCCCAGTTCGTACAATCAAAGCAACCTTGTAGTCTGGCTACGCTGTCTTCATTCCACACCTTGACCTGTCTCTCAACACACTTTGCACGCTTCAGGAGACATTTATAAATGGGTACCAAGTGGACAGTGTTGTGATCGGAGTCACCAATCGGCGGCTTGGCAATGGACCGATACGCAGTTGGCACCGTACTAAGTGACGTAATTCACCACTGCATCGATCTGTACGGCTCTGATAGAGTAGCCAAGGCAGAAAACAGATCAAATGCGGCCGAAAGTAAGTTACTAATTGCATTGTCGGATTTCGACGGTGTGACTCCATTGTGTGTATCGGTCGTGTGTGTGTGGACACAAACGGCCCCGGGCTCGGGGTCTGATTCAAACAGCGTGCAACTGAAGGAACGCATATTGATATGAATTATGTCGTGTGGAAATGCAGTGTTATTAGGTTAATAGGTATGGATACATGCTTAGGGTGTCAGTAGGTGGGTGTTGACATGGCGAGCGTTGGAGAGAAACTGATATTCATCTAGCACAGTGCTGCTGACGGACTTCGCAAACAGCAATATGAACGTGACGTAAAAGCATCATCGCACGCCATAGGGCGCTACTGATTACGTCAATACCAGGCGGAAGTACCCATGGCTGGTCGCTTTGCAAAACCTTTGAATATCAGCTGAACCAACGAGATCGCTCACGAGGCGTGTGGCTGGCCTCCGGTCACGTGATTTAAGTGTGGGTGGTGTCTGCCACGCGCCGATCGTGTGACACGCCGTGTTTGAGATGCAGAAGCAAATATTCATATACACAAAAATCGGTCAGCTGCTCGTGCGACTGCGCGGACTGGGGTGTTCTCACGGGTGACGCAGTCCAGTTTGGCGAAGTCAATAAACTAGTTCTACTCGGATAAATTCAGCAGTTCTCGTAGGGAGGGATGTGCCAGCGCTAGTTTGCTTATGAGGACGGATAAAAAAGCACGTTAGCATTCACCATGAAGGAATCCGAGCGCTCAGTAGCAGCAGCACGGCTATGCACTGACGCCGGAAGGAAGTTGCTATTGGAGGGTCTGGGCCCGAGCTTCAGCACCAGTAAGCTGCCTCGGCATCCTTGAACCTAACCAAAATGGCGGCACGTGCTAATGTAGACGATTTCGTTAGAACAATTAAAATAGTTTCCGCCATGCCTGTCAGCACAACCATCTTCTTGTTTCGATGGCTGTATTCTTTTCTCGTCGTAATGTACAACATGTGGGGAGCGGTGGTCGCGCGGTATAGCGCCGGACTGTCAATCGAGGGGACGGTGGTTCGATTCCACCAACCACCGTTTCGAAACTTAGGCAATTTCGTTTACCCCACATTTGCCTGTGTCTTTCGGAAGAGATACTAAGAGCCGTTGGTCCCTTCTATCTGGCGTCTATGTCAAGGGAAGTAAAAGATCCCACACAGGGGGTAAATGTGTAACCTGTAGTAGACTCACTAATTCTAGGGAATAACTCCTGCGTTAGCCCAAGTTTGGGCTGTTTGGAGGAAACTACCTATGAACCTATGATGTCTTCACTAAATCATAAATCAATTAATAAGGCTTCGGCTTCGCCGCTGCCCAAGTTCAGAGGTGCCGCCATGTTTGCGTTCTACTGTCAGCTGATCTCAGACTGCCGCCTGATTGGCTGTTGGGTCGCCGGACTATTCTATTCGCGAAAATACATGCATAGACTGGTTCGCTTCGCGGTCCCCGGATTTTTGTCATGCTCACTCTATACGAACATTGCTGTTGAGGATTCGACATATTCTATCGTGAACATACGAAATTATTCCGACGGATTTCGTGCATAGACTCTACGATGTTTACTAAAAATAGCCCAATGTCGGTTCCCGGACACCGAACTATTCTATTCCCGACGAAAAATCGGTTGGTCTGTGGCCACCATAAGAGAGCAAACCCTAACCAGAAAACCACGTTACTGTGGTTGCATCAAGGGCGGTTGATGTATGGAACTGCCAACATCTCTCGACCAGCCACTGCAGGGACAAACAGTTTGCGCCTGTCTTGACATGTTCTTGCCGGTGTGAGACTTCTATTTGCTTCCCGAGAGAGAGAGAGAGAGAGAGAGAGAGAGAGAGAGAGAGAGAGAGAGAGAGAGCCGTTAATAACTTGCAAAAGCCAGCGGCATTTAACACGTTTTGCTAGCAGCTTCCATGAAATGAAAAGACGTTTAGTTGAACGCCGCTGACACGCTGGTGTCAAATATTACCACAATCACCACTGGTCAACTAATCAGATCCGTGGAGTCAAAGCAATAGCCATCGCCACGTCATATAGTGTTTGATTGACGGCACGTGTTATATTGGCCATCTCTTAGGCCCAACTGTTGTCGAGTGACCAGTTTAGTACCTCATTTACAGTAGACAGTAGTGTCGGGAAAGCATTGATTGACAGCATGTCCTTTCGTATGGTCGCGGTATTGAATATTAACGACAGTGCAAAGGTTATCGATCTGTATTGTGTGATTAACCTCGCGTGAAGAATACGGCATAGGAAAGTCACCTTCTGGTGGCGACAGTTGCGACACATAAAGAACCTTTCAAACGTAGTGCACAAGTCAATTATATAAACGAGACAAATGCACATTTCTTGTGAGCAATTTAGCAGGAAATGGCATGTGCGTGGATTACATTTTCTCTGACTTGTTGCACACTATAAGACGTGTCTACTTGAACCTGTAAATTGGTGCTTACTTGCTAAGGTGCGTATAACTATTCTGAAAATATTTTGTTACATAGCGCAATATACCCAGCCGTCAGGATTCAGCTTAATCTTTTGTATTTGTCTCTTTTCGGTTGACTTGTTCAATCGAAACATCAAACAGCATTTATCTGGGAAGCTTTCAGCCATCCTGCGATTACGGTGCGACTTGGGTGAATTGGCGCGACTTGGAGAGAAGTCGAAATAACTTGTCCGACGTTCAAAACGACACTAAGACTGAGAATGGCTCTAACAACTATGATACCGCGACCCTAGGATACTACCCACCTACCAACTATGACACCGCACTGCATCTTACTTAGGATATTCCCTGATCCAACATCTGCGTCGGCGCGCCCCCATACGGTGGACAGTTCACAAAGTGTGCGTGTGAGTGTGCGTGTGCGTGTGCGTGTGCGTGTGCGTGTGCGTGTGCGTGTGCGTGTGCGTGTGCGTGTGCGTGTGCGTGTGCGTGTGCGTGTGCGTGTGCGTGTGCGTGTGCGTGTGCGTGTGCGTGTGCGTGTGCGTGTGCGTGTGCGTGTGCGTGTGCGTGTGCGTGTGCGTGTGCGTGTGCGTGTGCGTGTGCGTGTGCGTGTGCGTGTGCGTGTGCGTGTGCGTGTGCGTGTGCGTGTGCGTGTGCGTGTGCGTGTGCGTGTGCGTGTGCGTGTGCGTGTGCGTGTGCGTGTGCGTGTGCGTGTGCGTGTGCGTGTGCGTGTGCGTGTGCGTGTGCGTGTGCGTGTGCGTGTGCGTGTGCGTGTGCGTGTGCGTGTGCGTGTGCGTGTGCGTGTGCGTGTGCGTGTGCGTGTGCGTGTGCGTGTGCGTGTGCGTGTGCGTGTGCGTGTGCGTGTGCGTGTGCGTGTGCGTGTGCGTGTGCGTGTGCGTGTGCGTGTGCGTGTGCGTGTGCGTGTGCGTGTGCGTGTGCGTGTGCGTGTGCGTGTGCGTGTGCGTGTGCGTGTGCGTGTGCGTGTGCGTGTGCGTGTGCGTGTGCGTGTGCGTGTGCGTGTGCGTGTGCGTGTGCGTGTGCGTGTGCGTGTGCGTGTGCGTGTGCGTGTGCGTGTGCGTGTGCGTGTGCGTGTGCGTGTGCGTGTGCGTGTGCGTGTGCGTGTGCGTGTGCGTGTGCGTGTGCGTGTGCGTGTGCGTGTGCGTGTGCGTGTGCGTGTGCGTGTGCGTGTGCGTGTGCGTGTGCGTGTGCGTGTGCGTGTGCGTGTGCGTGTATATATATGCGTGTGTATGTGTGCGTGCGTGCGTGCGTGCGTGCGTGTGTGCGTGCGTATGTGTGTGCGTGTATGTGTGTGCGCGTGCGTGTGTGTGTGCGCGCGCGAGCATGTGTGTGTCCACGTGGTTGTTAAGTGTTTATTTTTCCTGACCTGTCTGTTTATTTTCTATTGTGGAGCTCTTTCTACTAAAACGTTTCTGCGAGGTATATTTACAGGTGTGTTGTCATTAGGCCTCCTACAATTACGCTGTTCTACGGCCGCCCGCAGTGGCTATTACAGACGCCTGTGTTTCTGGTAACGACCACAAGGGCGCGGTTCCTCGCTGTGCACTCCCCGCTGTCTAGCACGCGCTCACGTGACAATGGCTGGACACGCGCTCTTGGCCCGTTGATTGAGCACGCAGGCGGCCTCGAACGGTGACGTAGGCCGCGTACAGGTCGCTTTGTTTCATTTCCCTCCCGCAGCTTAGCAGTATGGGTCAGAGCACAGTTAGACTTCCTGGTCTAACCCATACGGATGTAGTACCTTAATAATTGTATCATTTGAGATTTTGAACTGAGTACAATAGGACAGGCACACTAGTAGGTTCAGTGCTATGATGTATCTGCAATGACGCATGTTAGGCAGAGTGTAGTTGGCGTAGTGATTTTTAGCAATTTTTTTCTTACATGACCCTGCGGATGCAGAAAAGCGTGCTCAATTTGGTAAATATTGAGGGGCAGTGCACATCCATGCATTTTAAGAGAGCCTGAGATGTGCTTTTGTAACCAAATTTGATCAGCATATCAATGACATGACTGCAGTGACTGTGTGAATATTTAAACAATTTCTCAGGTCAAGTTTCCTTATAATCTGACAAAACGTTTACATGGCCGCCAATGAGAAAATCAACAGTGCTCTGTGTCCAGTAGCACGACATTATCCCCCGCCGATGTGCCATGTGTCCATTTATTTCAGGTGCACTAGTTTGCGGGCCATGCCTAATATCGGTATTATGTAAGTTTGCAAAATCCGCTAGTGTTTTAAAGTGTCCGTTGCGTGGATGTTTTTTTTTTTTACAAATTCGGCATCGAAAATGTAATTGGTATATATTTAATATGGCGCCCAAGACGGACTCGAAGTTCACAATAGCAGTTTTGATATAGATGCTATCTTTCCAGATAATGTATTACTTATATTACGGCGTGTTGAACAAAGTAATTAAGATCATCCCATGTTGGTGTCTAATGCCTAATTTAAAGAATGTCTTCACTGGTAGTGTGGCTTATTAACAGTGGCTCTTATAAATTTGTCTATATTTTCTCAAAAACGACCTCTCCTCCATATCCATTCTAAATGTATAACAAAAATAGAAAAATCGGTAATTTAAAGGGTTGTACACTATCATTTATTGCCTATGTCATAGCAGGTAAACACACACACACACACACACACACACACACACACACACACACACACACACACACACACACACACACACACACACACACACAACACACACACACACACACACACACACACACACACACATACACACACACACACATACATACACACACACAACACGCGCACGCACGCCCGCACGCACGCACGCACGCACACGCACACGCACACGCACACGCACACGCACACGCACACCCACAGACAGACAGACAGACACACACACACACACACACACACACACACAACATACAACACACAACACGCGCACGCACGCACGTACGCACGCACGCACACTCACACACACTCACACGCACACACACATACACACACACACACACACACACACACACACACACACACACACACACACACACACACACACACACATAACTATGTTGTTACAATATAGGTTCTTCAATTAAATTGGCGATGCTGCATATACTTATAGTATTGAAGGACTCCTTTATTATAGACTTCGCCACGAGAACGTGTGGAAGGTTATTCACCACATTCGCCTTTTTTCAAATTGGTGTCTAGGCTTTAACTTAAAATGTAAGGAGATTGGATAGCAATTGATGCCTATGGGCAGGCGTCGGAAGGTCCGGTCACAGAGCTTAGTTTCAGTTGCTCCAATCATTGTCCAGAACGACTGGAAATGCCAGTGTCGAATGTCAAAACACGAATTTTCTGAAATCCCCAAAGCCTGAGCACCAACATCTAGGCGTATTTATTATGTCGGATAGTTACTCGCTTAATTAGTAACCTCATTTGACCTTTCCTCAAAGTTCAGAGAGCTGAGCTGCAGAATATATTTTGTTTGTGATACCGAAATTGTTGTGGGGTGCGGTGGTCGCGCGGTAGAGCGCCGGACTGTCAATCAAGGGGGCGGTGGTTCAATCCCACCTGCCGCCGTTTCGAAACTTAGGCAATTTCGATCACCTCACATTGCCTGTGTCTTTCGGAAGAGAGTCTATAAGCTGGTGATCCCTTCTATCTGGTGTCTTTGCACAGGGGATAAATGTGTAACCTGTAGTGGACTCACTAGTTCTTACTACTGCTTGATGGCCGAGTAGAGGGTTTTGCACTACAAAAGATCAGAATCAGATAAATGCTAGATTTCTTCTATGATCGTGACAGCTCTACCATTGAACAGCCAGTTGACGGTCAGAATAGAAACATTGTATGACGAGACTTTCTGTCTAGAGACATGTTTTTAAATAGGCCAGAATTATAGGCAACTGTTTCCACATTCTCGACCCTCAGCGTCAAGAATACAGCAGGTTTCTTCTTCATATTTTTAGATTTTTAGCCTGATGTCATAAAAATAAGCATTCATGTGAATGTGTCTTTTGGAAATGATCAGTTAATGTTTGTAATGAATATCGATAGTTTCATACAGACATTGCACAAATAGACACTTTCTAATTCCTATATCACAGCGTTAGATATCATGGAAGAGTTGCTCATCACATTGGACATTATACTCACATTTGAAAGCTCATGTCCCCCCAATCACGACTGATCATCGTCTAGGAAAATAGTACAAACGGCAGTTTCCAGTCACGTGACGTTTCTCTTCATTTGCTCTATCTAACGAGACGCGGTAACTAATGAGCGTTCATCATTGATCACGCGTCTACTAAATCCAATTAGTTGTACATTTTAGTGTCCGGATCATCAAATACCTTCAGTTTGAGAACCTCAGACGTCAACAGGTAAATATCAGAACTCGCTCGCACGCACATATAAACACGAATTGCATGCGTGCGCAATGGTAAATCACTGAGTAATTGCAAATAGGCTTGGTTTGCGTACGGTTGTAAGGCTTTCAATTAGCCGTCTTGGCGACAGGTTCCTAGACGTATGTCCACTGCAATGTCCACTCCAATCAATAGACTCGTGGACTGGATACGGCCAACACTTCCTACCCACGGCAAGTTCCTCCGGGAATAATACTAATAATAATAGTATAGTTTGCTGTGCATTTTATAATTCCGATAATTATTCAATGCGCTTACACATAAAAATGTTAATCATAATCTGGATGCCGTCAATTAAAACAATTAATTAATTAAAACGTTAACAAAACAAGTATTATATATATACATGTATATGTATATGTATATATATATATATATATATATATATATATATATATATATATATATATATATATATATTAACAAAAGTCAATAAAACGTTATATATACGTTCTCCACGACAGTGCTGGTAATCGTGTTATACATCGTGTTTTGCGCTGCCGTGTGTGTACATCTTAAATAAGTGTCGCGTGTGAACCAAACTGTACACATCAACTGCAATGCGAAGACGGACGAACGTTGAATACCTCGGCTCCTACACAAATCCTAAATATGGCATTCAGTGTATAGAAAAACCAGACTTTTGCAAGCAGTTCCCGCGCCTGGTAACACATGGACACCCTTACACACGCATACACACCAGACGAAAATCTTCTGATAAAGATTGAAGCTATCTTCTTGTGATCATGAATCATTGACTCTTACACAGACATTCGCGAAAACTGTAAGTTCTTGTAAGTCCTAAGCGCAGTGTTCGATCGGCTTGGTTGCTCAAAGCGTTTTGTACTTTAATACCTGGCAGACGAACAAAACATCGGCTTCTCTGTGACACATCCAGCCATGCTGTAATTAATACGCGCTCGACGAAAATGCGTACATATAACATATCCACCACTTTCTACAGCCAAAGATTCATTCGTGCAGCTGAGTGAATTGAAGCAATGTAGAGTAAAATACAAACGTGTCCAATGTTTCACACGTTTCAATCACGGGTTATCTTTGTCGAGAGGCGGAAGTCCCAGCCACTGTGCCACTGGGCTACACAGTATGTATTACGTTATATCGACAACATATCCTGGCACGATCAAATCACCAACCAAAAACAGTCTACAACCGATCTGGACCAAATGTGGGACAACGACCATCTCTGTGAGGCAGATTACGTGATGCTCTAGGATGAAATTGCTGACCGAGTTGTCTTTCGGGACCCCAGGGAGACAACGTGTGCCGAATAAGACCATAAAAAACACAATTCAGAGGGCCACCAACCTCGCCGGAAATTGCCAGGCCGCCATAACGACACACAGGAAACAGCGGAGATAACTCAACCAGTTACGTGTGTATGTGCGTGCGTTCGCGCGCATGCGCGTGTATGATAAAAGTGATGGAACAGTTGATTATAAATATTATTATGGAGATGGACCAGGTGGTGTGTGTTCTCTACCACAGAATGTAATCAGCGCGTGAGAAATAGAATCCGTAGAGCGCCATTGTTTAGAGATTTATCAACGTTTGAATGCATATATGTCACGGTCTATGAGACATTGCACACACACACGTGTGTATGTGTGTGTGTGTGTGTGTGTGTGTGTGTGTGTGTGTGTGTGTGTGTGTGTGTGTGTGTGTGTGTGTGTTTGTGTGTGTGTGTGTGGGTGTGTGTGTGTGTGTGTGTGTGTGTGTGGGTGTGGGTGTGGGTGTGTGTGGGTGTGGGTGTGCGGGTGCGTGTGCGTGTGCGTGTGCGTGTGCGTGTGCGTGTGCGTGTGCGTGTGCGTGTGCGTGTGCGTGTGCGTGTGCGTGTGCGTGTGCGTGTGCGTGTGCGTGTGCGTGTGCGTGTGCGTGTGCGTGTGCGTGTGCGTGTGCGTGTGCGTGTGCGTGTGCGTGTGCGTGTGCGTGTGCGTGTGCGTGTGCGTGTGCGTGTGCGTGTGCGTGTGCGTGTGCGTGTGCGTGTGCGTGTCCGTGTGCGTGTGCGAGTGCGTATGCGTATGCGTATGCGTATGCGTATGCGTATGCGTATGCGTATGCGTGTGCGTGAGCGTGTGCGTGTGCGTGTGCGTGTGAGTGTGAGTGTGTGAGTGTGTGAGTGTGTGTGGGGGTGTATGTGCGTCTCTGTGGACGTGTATTTATATCGTACGAGTACGTATATCTAAATCAATGTTGCACGGAAATTGAACTAGAAAAAATTAAAATTAAACAGAGTTGGCAGAATAAATAAATATATAATAATATAAGTTAATGTGCATAACGTGTACGTATATATATATATATATATATATATATATATATATATATATATATACATATATATGTATATATATATACATGTATGCATACATACATACATACATACATACATACATACATACACACATACATACATACATACATACATACATACATACATACATACATATATATATATATATATATATATATATATATATATATATATACATATACATATATATATATATATATACATATACATATACATATACATATACATATACATATACATATACATATACATATACATATACATATACATATACATATACATATACATATACATATACATATACATATACATATACATATACATATACATATACATATACATATACATATACATATACATATACATATACATATACATATACATATACATATACATATACATATACATATACATATACATATACATATACATATACATATACATATACATATACATATACATATACATATACATATACATATACATATACATATACATATACATATACATATACATATACATATACATATACATATACATGTATGTAATACAAATAAACATACAGGCGTATATGTCGTTGTTACAAACATTGTCCGTGTGTATCTACACGTGTATCCACACTCACACGGGTAATAACGCCGCTGCCTCCTCAGCCGACAAATGAGAGTTCCGCCGCTATCACGTGAAATCAGAACAGCCTGTCGACGCTTCCGAAAACGATCCATACTTGGCGAATAGCTCAGAGGCATTCAGCGAGAGATCTTGCTTTGCAATCACGGCTCGACGCTACAACCTGATCGCAACATAATGCTGTCGAGACATTGCAGCTGACGAGGTAGTCATGGCAACAGAACGAGCAAAGATGTCATGTTTCCTTGAAGACACGTGACCATCAAGCCGATTGTGTTTCAACCGACGTGCGCATTATTGCTGCAATATACAGAGAGTCTAAAAATAAAACAGTATTGTGTTTTAGGCACGTCAGAAAATATATTGTCGTGTCGAGGCAGATGCGAAGATTTCACCGTAGCAACTGTTTTAATATTATAGTTATTCTAAAGTCATTACATTTATAAAAATTATCACTGCATTAAGTCACACACCCATATTTACTTTACGGTCTCGACGATTACATCAGAGCAATTGTGTAGTTACTACTACCTGCCAAACTCAACTAAGGGTATTCTCATTTCATCGCCGCCAATAACGTCCTTGCAATCAAAGCAGGTCCACATTTGTATACCGCAATAATTACTGCGATTAAAACCGTAATTTATCGCCTTAATAATGCCACACTCCATTCAATTTTATGACGACCATCATTCACAAATAACCATTCGCATTCTACGACCGTTTTATGTCTGCGGCTACTTGGCCGCGTTAGTTCAACGTTACACTTCACAACGTGTTTAAATGGTCGATATTTGTGTTTGGGACTTTAGTGTTACTAATCTTAAATAATTATGTAAAAATCACATATTCATTATATGTTTCTAATTGCTTCATTATCATAGAAAATGCGCTTTAGTTGTTGTTAATATAATTGTACGACTAGTAATGTAGTAGCACAATGGATAGAGAGAGCTCCGGACTTTCGACTAAAGCTAAAATTCCATACTTACGGATGCGTTATGCGGATGCGTTATGCGGATGCGTTATGCGGATGCGTTATGCGGATGCGTTATGCGGATGCGTTATGCGGATGCGTTATGCGGATGCGTTATGCGGATGCGTTATGCGGATGCGTTATGCGGATGCGGTAGGCGATATGAGGCAACACGTAGCTATACTGGGAATGCGTAGCAGTGATTCGATATGTGCGGATATGGCTGCGGTTTGTCGTGCGGATACGGGTGCGGCAAACTGAATTGGTTCATGTAGCG
>OZ024867.1:4737359-4747359 GCA_964017155.1 Oasisia sp. SBJ-2009
CACACACACACACACACACACACACACACACACACACACACACACACACACACACACACACACACACACACACACACACACACACACACACACACACACACACACACACACACACACACACACACACACACACACACACACACACATCCGACTCGTCGTGCATGGTGCTGGAATTTACGAGATGCAAGCATATAAACACATTAATGCTGTGTGCGCGCCATATCGTGTGCAATTATTGCAGAATATGTGGCGTCATTGTATTTTATCTGTAATGAAAGACACACAGCTACGGAAACGTGAAAAATAACACAATAACGAGGCTCAATCAGCAATGCAAATCTGCTTTAATGAGTCAGACCGTGGGAGTATTCGTTTACCGTGCCTCCATGCTCCATGCAGAAACACTCGACTTACTTCAGTGCCTTGTTGTCACTGAACGGATGAACGAGGCGGTAAATTAAGTGCGCTTATCTTAGCTTCGAGTGGTCTGAGAAGTTTACTCACCACGGCTATTGGTTGGCCCAGGCCGGAGACTGAGCGACCAGTGTCCGTGTGGGTCGATTGTTCATTACGTACATAAGGTCAGCATCGTGTGTGATACTAATACGTCATGTTTAATGCTGATGCATGTCTAACATAGATGCATACTGATGTAATGTCCGTGTTTGTCTGAGTTGAGGCAATTTGCTTTTCCGTAGATCTCCGTGTGATGGAACTACTATGACGGACCAGTGTGTGTCGCGTGTTGTCATCATCCTAGCCTAATTCGCGTCGCGTCGCGTCGCGTCGCGTCGCGTCGCGTCGCGTCGCGTATAGGGTCTGTAAGTGGGTCACGGTACATAGCGAGACTCCGCGGGACTAGAGCTGATTGGGGACAGGACACAAGAATAATATTCTAACGACGGATGACAGTTGTAGCTTCCGAATGATGAATACTAGGAAAATCAGGTCAGATATCTTCCGTTATACCTACCTTATCTTAAATGTCCAATTTAATATAGGGTCTACCACACTCCTGTAGACATATAGCGATTTACGTAGCGCAGATTTTAGATTTATATACGATTTTAGGTCGATATTTGTATTTTACATTGCTGTACAGTTCGAGAAGCAATTATATATGTCAAGTTGTCTAAATGGATGTAGTCATTTGCCACAAAACAGGTTGTACTGCGCGAAAGATGGCATTCTTCATTACTAGTCAAGATCGCCAAACACAAGTACTAGCCGCCGATGCCATAGAAACCACCATAACAATCGATTAATATGTATGATTTGCATGTTAATTGTTGCCAGCAAAGTGTTCCACTGCTTCTGTCTGTTTGTAGTTATCCTTCGGACAATATAACTATAGAACACTATTTGGGGCCAGGCCGATTATTGCAACCAAAAACAAAACAACGTCCTATATGTTAGCATGGAGAATATGGACTTCCTGCCCCCAGCCTCGTTTTCGAGGGCGAGACTTACATGGCCTATTGTATTTATTCAAACTCCAACAGTTACAGACGACCCAGTGACAGGACTAATAACTGACACGAAACAAGATACAGATCTAAGGGGTTTCAGTCACAAGTGGGTTCATTTAAATACAATAATATGTTACAAATTAATGACAATATGAACATATTGTTCAATGAATGTTTCTACTTGAATCACGGTAGTTTACAGTCTGAGTCTATACGTTATGATGTCTGTATCTAATTAGCAACGTAACATCCCGCATCTCTCAATAAACTCAGCAGTTTCAAATAATTTCGTTTACCACATGATTTGGTAGCTCAAAATAAAAAGCAAGTTCTCACATAGCGCAATATCGAGTAGCTTACACTGCTCAAAGCACCTTATACTCGTGCGTTTTCAATAGAACACCATCGCGACTTATCTAAGAAGCATTCAGCCGCACAGCAATTAATGCGCGCAGACTATGAATACTTAGGCAAATATGTAGCAATTTCTGTCTAGTCACATATCCACTAACTGAGGCAAAGTAGCATGAGGGCTAGACCTAGAGTTAGCACACACACACACACACACACACACACACACACACACACACACACACACACACACACACACACACACACACACACACACACACACACACACACACACACACACACACACACACACACACACACACACACACACACACACACACACACACACACACACACACACACATCCGACTCGTCGTGCATGGTGCTGGAATTTACGAGATGCAAGCATATAAACACATTAATGCTGTGTGCGCGCCATATCGTGTGCAATTATTGCAGAATATGTGGCGTCATTGTATTTTATCTGTAATGAAAGACACACAGCTACGGAAACGTGAAAAATAACACAATAACGAGGCTCAATCAGCAATGCAAATCTGCTTTAATGAGTCAGACCGTGGGAGTATTCGTTTACCGTGCCTCCATGCTCCATGCAGAAACACTCGACTTACTTCAGTGCCTTGTTGTCACTGAACGGATGAACGAGGCGGTAAATTAAGTGCGCTTATCTTAGCTTCGAGTGGTCTGAGAAGTTTACTCACCACGGCTATTGGTTGGCCCAGGCCGGAGACTGAGCGACCAGTGTCCGTGTGGGTCGATTGTTCATTACGTACATAAGGTCAGCATCGTGTGTGATACTAATACGTCATGTTTAATGCTGATGCATGTCTAACATAGATGCATACTGATGTAATGTCCGTGTTTGTCTGAGTTGAGGCAATTTGCTTTTCCGTAGATCTCCGTGTGATGGAACTACTATGACGGACCAGTGTGTGTCGCGTGTTGTCATCATCCTAGCCTAATTCGCGTCGCGTCGCGTCGCGTCGCGTCGCGTCGCGTCGCGTCGCGTATAGGGTCTGTAAGTGGGTCACGGTACATAGCGAGACTCCGCGGGACTAGAGCTGATTGGGGACAGGACACAAGAATAATATTCTAACGACGGATGACAGTTGTAGCTTCCGAATGATGAATACTAGGAAAATCAGGTCAGATATCTTCCGTTATACCTACCTTATCTTAAATGTCCAATTTAATATAGGGTCTACCACACTCCTGTAGACATATAGCGATTTACGTAGCGCAGATTTTAGATTTATATACGATTTTAGGTCGATATTTGTATTTTACATTGCTGTACAGTTCGAGAAGCAATTATATATGTCAAGTTGTCTAAATGGATGTAGTCATTTGCCACAAAACAGGTTGTACTGCGCGAAAGATGGCATTCTTCATTACTAGTCAAGATCGCCAAACACAAGTACTAGCCGCCGATGCCATAGAAACCACCATAACAATCGATTAATATGTATGATTTGCATGTTAATTGTTGCCAGCAAAGTGTTCCACTGCTTCTGTCTGTTTGTAGTTATCCTTCGGACAATATAACTATAGAACACTATTTGGGGCCAGGCCGATTATTGCAACCAAAAACAAAACAACGTCCTATATGTTAGCATGGAGAATATGGACTTCCTGCCCCCAGCCTCGTTTTCGAGGGCGAGACTTACATGGCCTATTGTATTTATTCAAACTCCAACAGTTACAGACGACCCAGTGACAGGACTAATAACTGACACGAAACAAGATACAGATCTAAGGGGTTTCAGTCACAAGTGGGTTCATTTAAATACAATAATATGTTACAAATTAATGACAATATGAACATATTGTTCAATGAATGTTTCTACTTGAATCACGGTAGTTTACAGTCTGAGTCTATACGTTATGATGTCTGTATCTAATTAGCAACGTAACATCCCGCATCTCTCAATAAACTCAGCAGTTTCAAATAATTTCGTTTACCACATGATTTGGTAGCTCAAAATAAAAAGCAAGTTCTCACATAGCGCAATATCGAGTAGCTTACACTGCTCAAAGCACCTTATACTCGTGCGTTTTCAATAGAACACCATCGCGACTTATCTAAGAAGCATTCAGCCGCACAGCAATTAATGCGCGCAGACTATGAATACTTAGGCAAATATGTAGCAATTTCTGTCTAGTCACATATCCACTAACTGAGGCAAAGTAGCATGAGGGCTAGACCTAGAGTTAGCACACACACACACACACACACACACACACACACACACACACACACACACACACACACACACACACACACACACACACACACACACACACACACACACACACACACACACACACATCCGACTCGTCGTGCATGGTGCTGGAATTTACGAGATGCAAGCATATAAACACATTAATGCTGTGTGCGCGCCATATCGTGTGCAATTATTGCAGAATATGTGGCGTCATTGTATTTTATCTGTAATGAAAGACACACAGCTACGGAAACGTGAAAAATAACACAATAACGAGGCTCAATCAGCAATGCAAATCTGCTTTAATGAGTCAGACCGTGGGAGTATTCGTTTACCGTGCCTCCATGCTCCATGCAGAAACACTCGACTTACTTCTTCAGTGCCTTGTTGTCACTGAACGGATGAACGAGGCGGTAAATTAAATGCGCTAATCTTAGCTTCGAGTGGTCTGAGAAGTTTACTCACCACGGCTATTGGTTGGCCCAGGCCGGAGACTGAGCGACCAGTGTCCGTGTGGGTCGATTGTTCATTACGTACATAAGGTCAGCATCGTGTGTGATACTAATACGTCATGTTTAATGCTGATGCATGTCTAACATAGATGCATACTGATGTAATGTCCGTGTTTGTCTGAGTTGAGGCAATTTGCTTTTCCGTAGATCTCCGTGTGATGGAACTACTATGACGGACCAGTGTGTGTCGCGTGTTGTCATCATCCTAGCCTAATTCGTCCGCATCCTCGTCAACATGACCACCGCCATACCTCACTGGGACAATGTCACCTTCAGCGACATCGCCACCTTCAGCGACATGGCGACACCGACCAACCACAGCCTTGGTGACGTCGTGTGTCAATCTGAGTTGGAACCAGCCGCGATGACGTCACACCAGATCTACCTGTACGTGTCGATGCTGTTCATCGGAGTCGGACTTATCGGTAACTCCCTCAATGTGGCCGTCTTCAGCTCGAAGCCGATGCGGAAGTCGTCGTCCAACGTGTACCTTCTCGTTCTCGCCCTGTCCGACTCCCTGTATCTCGTAGGTGTTTTCTTCACGAAGATTCTAACGACCCTTCGATGTATGTATTTCACGGACAGCAGCATCGACATCGTCAACAGGAGCGACTTCTTGTGCAAGTTCCTGCAGTATGTCTTGGACTTCTTCAGTGACTTTTCCACCTGCCTAATCCTCGCCTTCACCGTCGAGAGATACGTCGCCGTGTACGCCCCGATACGCTTCAAGCAGTCGTGCACCGTGCGTCGGGCTAGACTCATCAGCGCCGCCATCTTTGGCGTCATCACACTGCTCATCACGCCCTACCACGTGATGTTCATGGGACTTTACCGAGACTATGACGTGTGCATCGTGTTGTTGGCCCACGAGGCGACGTTCACGATACTGTACGTCGTCGAAGCTCTTCTCTTCCGCGTCGTGCCTGTCTTCGTCATTGCCGTGCTCAATGTCTTCATCATCGTCAAGGTAAGAGTCTTCATACTAATGTCTTCATCATCGTCAAGGTAAGAGTCTTCATACTAATGTCTTCATCATCGTCAAGGTAAGAGTCTCCGTACTAATGTCTTCATCATCGTCAAGGTAAAAGTCTTCGTACTAATATCTTCATCATCGTAAAGGTAAGAGTCTTCGTACTAATATCTTCATCATCGTAAAGGTAAGAGTCTTCGTACTAATGTCTTCGTCATCGTCAAGGTAAGAGTTTTCGTACTAATGTCTTCATCGTCGTAAAGGTAAGAGTTTTTGTACTAATGTCGTCATCATCGTCAAGGTAATAGTCTTCGTACTAATGTCTTCAGCATCGTCAAGGTAATGGTCTTCGTACTAATGTCGTCATCATCGTCAAGGTAATAGTCTTCGTACTAATGTCTTCATCATCGTCAAGGTAAGAGTCTTCATACTAATGTCTTCATCATCGTCAAGGTAAGAGTCTTCATACTAATGTCTTCATCATCGTCAAGGTAAGAGTCTTCATACTAATGTCTTCATCATCGTCAAGGTAAGAGTCTCCGTACTAATGTCTTCATCATCGTCAAGGTAAGAGTCTTCGTACTAATGTCGTCATCATCGTCAAGGTAATAGTCTTCGTACTAATGTCGTCATCATCGTCAAGGTAATGGTCTTCGTACTAATGTCACATTCTCAGTTCCTATACAAATTGTATCACATCACTTACCTGAACACGTTTACTACATACTTTGTGATATACCCCAACCACATGTTTATTATTCCACCTGAATAGCAGGACGACTTTGCAATTGGAAGTGTTACCAGGGAAACTGGGGTGGTTGCCATGGAAAGTGGGGACGTTTGTCTTGGAGACTGGGGATGGTTTGCAATGTGACTGGAATTGTTGCCAGGCTGACTGGTGTGGTTGTCAGGCTGACTGGTGTGGTTGTCAGGCTGACTGATGTGGTTGTCAGGCTGGCTGGTGTGGTTGTCAGGCTGACTGGTGTGGTTGTCAGGCTGACTGGTGTGGTTGTCAGGCTGACTGGTGTGGTTGCCAGGCTGACTGGTGTGGTTGTCAGGCTGACTGGTGTGATTGTCAGGCTGACTGGTGTGGTTGTCAGGCTGACTGGTGTGGTTTTCAGGCTGACTGGTGTGATTGTCAGGCTGGCTGGTGTGGTTGTCAGGCTGACTGGTGTGGTTGTCAGGCTGGCTGGTGTGGTTGTCAGGGAGGCCGGGTATTCTTGCCAATTCTTGGCTGATGTGACTTTAACATCACACAGAATGGGGGCCTTTTATAATTGGAAATAAATTAATAATATTATGTTCACGTCCAAACTTTGCATAATGAAGGTCGTGTTTTGAATGGTGTATATCAATGAATGTAAAAAAAAACACCACTGGAAGTGATTAGAACATTTGTCGGTTAGAATAAAAACTATTTTAAACGAATGCTAGACGAAACGAGGTGTTGGATTCATGGCCTATTTCAATTTGACATATGGCGACTCGTGTACAAAAGAATCAGGGGTACGAACGTAATTGAAACGTTTTATACAAATTCGAAATTGTACAGTTGGTATGGTCACATGTAGACGACGTGGCAGTCGAACATTCAGCTTTACGACAACCTTCCGTCTAACCGAGGCATAAACGTAACTTTTGTTCGTGCTGGTTCTATTCGATATGACAATTACTTCGAAAACAACTGAGCGCCACTCAGTATACTATTAAATATAGTAACATTTACGTTTACGCACAACAGCAACAACGTTAGCCGGTAGCCAGTGCGTTAATGTCCACATCCGGAATTATAAATTAGAAATCTACCACGGCACCGAGCTTAATCCACGAGACGTCGTGACCGGGAACTCGCGTGAAACCCAATCTCTGTTTCAACCAACCCGTGTGACAACAAATCCATGCGAGTGATATGTAACCAACCCTAACTATGTTGTCACTCGTGTTGACTTGAGACCTGCGATTGGTTTTATTTGACACCCAAAGAATATATTTAGATACAACTACAAATGACTCGATGATACGTTAGGAAATAACACAATCACAATGGCTTTTCTGAAGACATGAGACTAACGCCGCCAATAGGTAAATAGTAAGTCACGAAGCAATAATTAAATTGACAATTCCTATTACTAAGCGGTAATGGTTGTGATAATTCAACATGCTTTCACCTTCTGGGGAAACAATGGATGCATTGTGATAAATAGCCCAGTTTCTCGTTATTAATTATCACAGCTGACGACAAACTTACTGGAATATTATAACTGTCACGTTTTTGTTGGGATTATAAAGGTTTAATACGAAACGTATCGCTATAGCCTAGCGACGGATCACCGGTAGAATTAGTAACACAATTACTTAACACCCGATAAGTCACCTATTTCATGTTTCCTTGCACACTACCTGTTATCTGTATCGATCGATTTGTCTATCAGTATGGTGGCACTTCGTTACGCTATACATCGCGTCATAAGGAAATTAATGCGCAACAGTATTGTATATTATATACCTTTCCTCTCCTATCAATACGATAGTATTTCGTAATGTATGATATCTATATAACCTATCCCAGAATGCAATGCACACACTTACAGTTAGGATATCGCCACTGAAGTATTTCAACGCAGTGTGCCAAGCGCGATAGTAGATCGTATTTTTTAGCCTGTCGCGTGTTAAATCCAGCGATGAACTTGTGTATGACAGACGGACAATGCCTGGGTTTGCGTCGCAATACCTGCTAACCAGGGCGATTAATTCGTGCCAAGATGCCGAGTCACTCTGTCAGTGACGTTACAATTTGCTGCTACCGCTGCTGGTGACGTCATCACTGCCACTCCTCATGTTGCCAATAGCATCTTTATTTACCTATAACAGAGACACGGGTTGGTCATTGACAGAGCGCATAGTCAAGACTTTGACTTACGCTGTTTACTCCAAAGAGCCCAAACATGAGCTAACGCAGGTTACACCAAACAAGCGCACATTTTATTTTCAGTCGTATTGGGGGAGCGGTAATGGCGTGGTAGAGCGCCGGACTGTCAATCGAGGGGACGGTGGTTCAATTCCACCTACCGCCGTTTCGAAACTTAGGCAATTCCGTTCACCTCACATTGCCTGTGTCTTTCGGAAGATACACTAAAAGCCGGTGGTCCCTTATATCTGGTGTCTATGCCAAGGGAAGTAAAAGATCCCACACCGGAGGTAAATGTGTAACCTAGCGTGTACTCACTAATTCTAGAGAACTCCTGCATTAGCCTAAGTTTGGGCTGTTTGGAGGAAACCACCTGAGACCTGTTCCATTCCGAAATCCACAGCGCTTTCATTTGGGGTCGCATTTCACAAGGAGGTCGCTTGTTTTGCCCGCTGGGGACATTAAATGTTACACTCGTTTCAACATCAGTGATCCGTCCCAAACTACCGTCTATGGAACCAAGCACTACAAACTACACTAAGCACAACTACGGAGAGGCGTGTGTAATGTAGCGATGATCATGCCGCCTGTCTCGCCGGCGGCCCGGTTCAATGCACGGTCACTTCAGGCATGATATTATATTTGGCGTAAAAACCTGGCTCTCAACTTCGGGGACTGTGTATCCATTGTGGATAAGAGAATCACGTTAATGTCGGTTCCGTCTCAATGTGGGACGTACGCGAACCACCGAAGACGACAAGGACCCTGACAGTGACCGCACTCAGCCTCAGTGCCAACGCAGCCAGAGAGGCATAGAAAGGTCGGCTTGATTTAAATGTTCTGAAAAAGACTAACTAGTTCAATGAGACCTCATAAGATCGTAACGTTGTAACGACAATATATACACACGACTCATTTAATGGAACCCTTCCGAGTGCTGGAAATAACCAGAACTACGACAGGAGTGCGTCAGTTGTCACACAGGTGAGACAGAGCCGAACGACGGGTCAGAACAACAGTAATCAGGCGCACCTACTTCCGACAAACACGCGTCTATCACCGTCAATTGCCCGCGGTAAGATCAAACAAAGATCAAAGCCACCGCTTCATTAACTTGTGCATGGAACAGCAGGTATAATGTTGACGGCTTACTGCGGCGTCGCACCTGGCCACTTGCGTAGTACAGGAGTCCCCATCTTATAACGGACACCCGGTTTAAACGGTCATATTTCCGTTGCACTACCGTTGACTAATACAAACCACCCTCTATCAGCGGCCACCCGCATAATGCAGCAAACGGCATGTGGTAAAGAAGAGTCTATTTCTCGACTGCGGCTAGTCTAAATTTTTATTTATAAACCCAAGACGACGTCGATGTTTGTAACTACTTAGGTAGGCCTATCATACACATTCATCGTGCTGAGTTGGCATTAGTCCTTATGTGACGAATCTTATCTTATCTTATCTTTGACAAATCAACTGTTATTGTCCTATTTACAAACACACAAGTATATATGTAATTAATGTCCTTGGCAAACACCTCA
>OZ024867.1:4757359-4769859 GCA_964017155.1 Oasisia sp. SBJ-2009
GATAGCGAACGCTATTCATAAAATGGAGGCACTGCAAATTATCCGCACGGTGGCAGCACTCGCGCTGTTAAGATACAGTTGTGTATAGGGGGCGACAGTGGTTCGAACGTTGCACACGGCTAAACTTTATTAGGGTATGAGACGACCCTTGCAAAATCTGTTGTGATATCAAAAGCTGCCACAGAAGACGATTGGGTGGCATTATTAAGTGATTTCAAGAGAACATGGACGATGTGTATTTATCAAAAACAATAGTCTGATTTCAACAGTCAGAAGAGCATTTTATGCTCATTAATGAACATGCTAATTACCGGTGTCGCGCTTATAACTTTTTCCGGTCGTTAAAAAGTTCCGATTGACGTTTCTGCGCATGCGCAATAAATGTAAAATCATCAATGTCCAGCGAAACAACAAAGCATTTTCAGTACAAATCCCACGGGCTGTTCGGTAATTCTCCTGTGAGGATTACTGTGAAGAGTTTCTTAAAATGTCGTTCAATGTAATAAAATATTTCGTTTTTTATCAATCACTGTCAAGGATTATGGCGCACTACATTCATGTGATTTACCCTTGCTATCAAAATATGCCTCAAAATTTGTTTGCTTCGTGTTAATTTGCGACAAATAACTTTGTTGAGAGGTTATACACATCCTAACGAACAACCCGTAGTATTTATACCATAAATGCTTTGTCTTTTCGCTGCATATTGATGATTTTACATATATCGCGCATGCGCAGAAACGTCAATCGGAAAGTTTATAACGCCGGAAAAATGTAAGCGCTACACCGGGATGGAGAAAAGCATAATATTTTTGTAGGACAGAGTCTACATATCGTGATACTCTAAAAACACGTGACAATACACTAATCCAGAGTAAACGTTTCGTGTTCTCACGAACCCGCATCCACTTCCACTTCCGGTTTACGTAATTTACACAACACGTGCGGGTTTTGTTTGTCCCTAAACGTTGCACAAATGTCGTTGGCTGACTTTCAGAAAGTTGGCGCGTGTTCGTTGGAAATCCACTGTACTTCAGCGGAAATGTCCATCACGAAAGAAATCTTCTAACATCGCCCCAGGGTGTTTAATGTCTGCTTGCACAAGGCTGCATTTATCGAGTACACGCATGTGTCACGTGATAGCAAGGTACTCATGCGTCGTTGCTCTGTCGCTATAAGGACGTTACTGCACAATTGTCAGGGCACGTATATCACGTGACTAATAAGTGAAGTAATAGCACGGATATGAAGCGCTTTCCTGACACCCTTGCGCTGCAAGTGTTATATGTTGTAAACGGCCGAAAGACACCACAGGTGAAATTTACATTCATAGCCTCAAAACAAGGAGATGGATGATGTATTTTTGACGAAAATATGTTAATCATTTAAACATTCTTTAAACCTGCGCGGTCATTGACTTTTTGTTTGACGATGTGATGCTAAAAAACCAAGTTAATCTCCACAGGAAATTGTTAAATCACATATCAGCCAGCTTGCGTAGAGGTTAACAGACCACGTCAAAATGTGTTCAATATTATTTTTGTTATGAAAGTTATTATAATAATACAAGTGTAGTACCATTAATACTGTTATGTTACAATCAAAGAGGATTGCTGTTGGTGTGTACACTTGTGTGTAGTGTTGAAAGATAAAACAATTATATGCATGTAATTATTTCATTTCCGGTGATCCAATTTTGCGTTTTGCGTTGATCGTTTGAATTATGTTGCGATAAGGCACAACCACGTGGCCTTCGGCCCGACCACTGTACGCTATTACACCAAACGTGTCCAAATAAACATACAGTGTTTGTGTACGTGTTTGTATATAATTAGGTACAGAAATGTGCGTGTCTTAGTGGTTATAATTGTTTTATTTCACTAGTCACTCTAGGAGGCTGGAAGCCAACCTGCAGGGCTTTGGCAGGTCGTAATAGCTTCCCGTGACGACTGGAGTTGACGCGGGACAATTGTGACAACAGAGCGAGACGCTACTGCGGGTATCTTCCACCAAAAAACGACTTTATCGTAACACCGGATTGGCTGAAACGACCATTAGAATGGATGTGTTCTATATAGAATTGATGTGTTCTACGTAGACTGGGTGTGTTCTACCTAGAATGGATCCGTTCTACATAGAGTGGATGTGTTCTACGTAGAGTGGATGTATTCAGCGGGCTACACCCTCCTGTGGCGCCACCTGGCGTAGCAGTGTTTCAGTCTTACGCAAGTTTGCGACAGGATTAGATTGACGCATTGTCACACTTACATTTCATCCGGGCGTTACATAGCATCAGAACAGCTTGGCCGGATTTATAAGTCACATAACATACACACGTACCACAAGCCGGCGAACACCCTCCGCTCGATGGTAGGACACCCTAAAGACAAAACACCTAAAGAACACCAAAATGGAACCATCTCTAACATCACGTGTGACATCGACAGCAGCCACACATACATAGGTGAAACCAAGAGAACACTCCGCCAGAGATTGAAAGAACAGACGGGCCACAGGACACTCAGTGTCCATGAAGAACACTAAATTACTGACCCGTGAATCCAACTGGCACAAGAGAAAACTGAAGGAGGCCATATACATCAGACAGAGAGCCCCTACCATGAACAGAGATCAGGGGTACCATCTGCCTGCCATCTACAATCAAATTATCCCGCCGAAATCTGAGGCAACACACGTGACACCAGTACGAGAACAAGGCCCGTAGCTGACGGATCGAAACGTTGTACTCATCTTCGACTTTAAGCAACAAAGTAAGTTAGTTATACTACAATAAACCATTCTTGGAGCCATAAACAATATATTCACTAACATCTGGGTGTTTTTTATGTTCATGCGCGATAAATGCTAAATCATTAATGTACAGCAAAACGCAAAGCATTTCTAGAATAAATACCACGGGATGTTATTTAATTTGCTGTGGTGTTTAAGGAGAACATAGACGTACAATAGGCGATCTCATTTGTAACAATGTATGATACTTAGCATAATGTATTCCTGTGGTGATTATTGTGAATACACAACAGCGTCTCTCATTTATAGCAACGTATAACAATTTAAATAGCGCAACTAGCACAATGTATCACAGTGACAACAATGTATCAAAGTGACAACAATGTATCACAGTGACAACAGTGTATCACAGTGACAACTGTGTATCACAGTGACAACAGTGTATCACAGTGATAATAATGTATCACGGTGACAACAGTGTATCACAGTGACAACACTGTATCACATTGACAACAGTGAATCACAGTGACAACATTGTATCACAGTGACAACAGTGTATTACAGTGACAACAATGTATCACAGTGACAACAATGTATCACAGTGACAACAGTGTATCACAGTGATAACAATGTATCAAAGTGACAACAATGTATCACAGTGACAACACTGTATCACATTGACAACAGTGAATCACAGTGACAACAGTGCATCACAGTGACAATAATGTATCACAGTGACAACAATGTATCACAGTGACAATAGTGTATCACACTGACAACAATGTATCACAGTGACAATAGTGTATCACATTGACAACAATGTATCACAGTGACAACAATGTATCACAGTGACAACAGTGTATCACAGTGACAACAGTGTATCACAGTGACAACAGTGTATCACAAAGACAACAGTGTATCACAGTGACAACAATGTATCACAGTGACAACAGTGTATCACAGTGACAACAATGTATCACAGTGACAACAATGTATCACAGTGACAACAGTGTATCACAGTGACAACAGTGTATCACAGTGACAACAGTGTATCACAGTGACAACAGTGTATCACAGTGACAACAGTGTATCACAGTGACAACAGTGTATCACAGTGACAACAGTGTATCACAGTGACAACAATGTATCACAGTGACAACAGTGTATCACAGTGACAACAGTGTATCACAGTGACAACAGTGTATCACAGTGACAACAATGTATCACAGTGACAACTGTGTATCACAGTGACAACAAAGTATCACAGTGACAACAGTGTATCACAGTGACAACAGTGTATCACAGTGACAACAGTGTATCACAGTGACAACAGTGTATCACAGTGACAACAGTGTATCACAGTGACAACAATGTATCACAGTGACAACAGTGTGTCACAGTGACAACAATGTATCACAGTGACAACAGTGTATCACAGTGACAACAATGTATCACAGTGACAACAGTGTATCACAGTGACAACAGTGTATCACAGTGACAACAGTGTATTACAGTGACAACAGTGTATCACAGTGACAATAGTGTATCACAGTGACAACAGTGTATTACAGTGACAACAATGTATCACCATTTAACATGTATCCTACCTGAACGCAGACAAAGGTGGATTCCATCCATCCATCCATCCATCCATCCATCCATCCATCCATCCATCCATCCATCCATCCATCCATCCATCCATCCATCCATCCATCCATCCATCCATCCATCCATCCATCCACATTGACAAACAATGTATCACAGTGACAACAATGTATTACAGTGACAACAGTGTATCACAGTGACAACAGTGTATCACAGTGACAACAGTGTATCACAGTGACAACAGTGTATCACAGTGACAACAGTGTATCACAGTGACAACAGTGTATCACAGTGACAACAAAGTATCACAGCGACAACAGTGTATCACAGTGACAACAGTGTATCACAGTGACAACAGTGTATCACAGTGACAACAGTGTATCACAGTGACAACAGTGTATCACAGTGACAACAATGTATTACAGTGAAAACTATGTATCACAGTGACAACAGTGTATCACAGTGACAACAATGTATCACAGTGACAACAGTGTATCACAGTGACAACAGTGTATCACAGTGACAACAGTGTATCACAGTGACAACTGTGTATCACAGTGACGACAGTGTATCACAGTGACAACAATGTATCACAGTGACGACAGTGTATCGCAGTGACAACAATGTATCACAGTGACAACTGTGTATCACAGTGACAACAATGTATCACAGTGACAACAATGTATCACAGTGACAACATTGTATCACAGTGACAACAGTGTATCACAGTGACAACAGTGTATTACAGTGACAACAGTGTATCACAGTGACAATAGTGTATCACAGTGACAACAATGTATCACAGTGACAACAGTGTATCACAGTGACAACAGTGTATCACAGTGACGACAGTGTATCGCAGTGACAACAATGTATCACAGTGACAACTGTGTATCGCAGTGACAACAATGTATCACAGTGACAACTGTGTATCACAGTGACAACAATGTATCACAGTGACAACAATGTATCACAGTGACAACAGTGTATCACAGTGACAACAGTGTATCACAGTGACAACAGTGTATTACAGTGACAACAGTGTATCACAGTGACAATAGTGTATCACAGTGACAACAGTGTATTACAGTGACAACAATGTATCACCATTTAACATGTATCCTACCTGAACGTAGACAAAGGTGGATCCCATCCATCCATCCATCCATCCATCCATCCATCCATCCATCCATCCATCCATCCATCCATCCATCCATCCATCCACCCACCCACCCACCCACCCACCCACTCACCTATCTATCTACCTATCGATTGAAGGCTCGTTCATTCATTCTTTCATTTATTCGCACGCTGACAAATAAATATAACACCGCGCAAAGTTTGTAATAATTAATTTTATTAAATAGTAACTATTGACACGCGCTTGCAGTTAGCATATCGTTACAATTTATGTAACACGTTCGCAAATAATGATAATCTTGAACATATTGAACAAGTGCAACCAACAGCAGTGAACTGGGTTGAAAAATGGGATAGTCGGAACAGAAAATTAATAATTGTGCGACGGAAAGTATGGTATAATGAGAACATTATATATATATATATATATATATATATATATATATATATATATATATATATATATATATATATATATATATATATATATGGATATATATATATATATATATATATATATATATATATATATATATAATGTTCTCATTATATATGTATGTATATATATACGTGCGTATATACATATATATATATATATATATATATATATATATATATATATATATATATATATATATATATACATATGTGAGAGAGAGAGAGAGAGCCAGTGATAGGAGTGATAGGGAGAGTGGCCGATAAAATAAACTGTAAATGTGAGAAAAATCGGAGAAAGATGAGATAGAGACAGATATTGATAGAAGGAACATTGTCAAAGGCAAAACCTGAAGAAAGAGCAGTAGAGAATGCTAGAGCGGGCATCAGAGACTGAACATGTTCCGTTCCCTAGACAGCGACTTGGTCTAGTTCCACCCATCAAGACAAAACAATGTACAGGTCGTATATAAAATTAAGAAATCGTATAATAACCCGCAACAAGGTATTCACGTATATCACAACTAATCACTATATATATTATATATATTAATATCATCTTAGCAATCGGACGCGAGTCAAAATGCGCAGGCTAATGAAATGTCTAATGAATCCAGCCTACTAGAGGTAATACATGTACAATAATTGCCTAGAACAGCAAGTAAGCTGATACATATATGTACATACACGCATATACATAGATACGTACATGCACTCATATACAAACACAGGTCGATGCATACACATACGCCCGTGTACACATATATTCGCGTACAGAAATTGTATACTCCGGTGAATTGCATACGCTATTGGCCAGCTGCTATCGTGAACTGGTCCGGCTAATTCGGATCACCAGTCCAATGCTGTTAGGTAGAAATGAGTTGAGCAGGCAATTTCATGCGTACAAAACCTACTTAAAGCAGTTACCCGCAGTCTATTGGATATACAAGTTTGTAAGAAATGACATCGTCTGAATGCATATACATGATAGTTATACTGCTAATAATTTATAAAAATTACATATTGAATAAATATCGCTGCGTGTTGTCCACATACACATAGCCAATTAACATAATGCTTCAAAAAAGCGTCGAAATTGATAACTAGGAGAGATTGTCTACGTTAAAACGGCAAGCTGTGATCGGCTAGGACGAATGATCAGTGGAATGTGTTCGTTCAACCGTAACTAGACCAAATGTATTGACCGTTTCGGCATTTATCAAACGGGACCTCGCCATGGCAACCACTTAGTGTAACTTGTAATTTCTTCTGTTCGCTGTTGCAGTTGATTAGTCGACAAGAAACGGGACTTGTCCGACAACTGACGGATGAGTGCGTCAGTCCCCGTCACAGTGAGCGTAGAGGGTGACGGTGGAGTCGTGTGAGACATAAGAAGGAGCAGTCGTGTGAGACTTAAGAATGAGGAGTCGTGTGAGACGTAGGAACGATAATTCGTGTGAGACGTAAGAAGGAGGAGTCGTGTGAGACATAAGAAGGAAGAATCGTGTGAGACATAAGAAGGATGAGTCGTGTGAAACGTAAGAAGGAAGAGTCGTGTGAAACGTAAGGAGGAGTCGTGTGAGACGCAATAAGGAGGAGTCGTGTGAGACGTAAGATGGAGGAGTCACGTGAGACATAGGAATGAGGAGTCGTGTGAGACGTACGAATGGGGAGACGTAAGAAGGATCGTGTGAGACATAAAAAGGATGAGTCGTGTGAGACGCAAGAAGGATGAGTCGTGTGAGACGTAAGAAGGAGGAGTCGTGTGAGACGTAAGAAGGAGGAGTCGTGTGAGACGTAAGAAGGAATACAAGGATGACGTCACTTCATGTCCTCTATGTCACCATTGGCAGACAGCGCCTTCCATACAGACTGTCAATGTTTACACCTGACAACATCTAGACTGGCTTAACATGTCAATGTCTAGACTCACTCGGTTTGACAATGTCTAGAATGACATGGACCGAGTTTAGCATAGACTGACAACGACTCGACTGTGACAATGTCTAGATTGAAACTCTTGACAACGCCTAGACTGAGAATATCTATACTGTGACAATGTCTATACTGGCTTGACATGACAATGTCTAGGTTGACTCGATGTGGCAATGTCTATACAGGCAGTGGCTAGATTGACTTCGCCTGACAATGTCTAGACGGGCAATATGTGACAGTGTCTGTCTAGGCAGATTGACTCGCCCTGCCAGTCTGTCGTTCAACCAACGTCAATACAAAGACACCGACCGGGTGTGTTTAACGTTCATGGATCCTGCTCTGGCGACATACGATGAATTCATAACGACACGCCGTGGCGCGCCGGCCAACTCCCTAGCGAACGTCGTCTTAAAGTGTCCTAAACGTCACCGCGCAACGTTCAATGGCGCCTCGTCTCGCAGCCAGAAAGCACCGCGTTTGGCCGGACGTTACCAAACTATAAACGAGCCATGAGACATTTCTCCGCCACGAGATTAGCATCAGTAACATCAAGCAAAGCCCCGTTGCCAAACGGCTCCCCAGACCGGCGCCTGCATGTGAGAATTGGTGACTCCTCAACGTCGTATTTTGGTGTTTATCACACGTAATATTTTCTAAACGAATTATGAAGTCACATAGTATAATATAGTGGGAGCAAATGTCACATTCCGTCAGCAAAGAGTCATTCGAAAATGTTAACCCATGAAAGCTTGGCAAAGGCGAGTTTCGTAGACGAGTTGTCATATTAGATTGTCAAAACTGAAATATGCACACAACACTGCAAACCTGTTTCTTCATAAACATATCGCTGTAGTGATATTGGCAATGGTTTTCGTGGACGCTTTTGCACGTATACGTGACGGGTGACCACAACTGTTTGTATCAATTAATATCGTCTCGGTCAGTGTTTCATTTAACGAATGTTAACGGGTGCATGCATGTAGAACTCATGACGTCACAGAGCAAGCTGTGAACCGACGACAAGGTCAGGATGATATAAACCAACATCTCAGTAGTTATGAAATTACGCCAACTTAGAGGAAATGTGCAATGAATTTCATCGGCAAACTAAGGTTTTACCAGTTCTGGTCATATGTATTTGATTAATCACTTGCTTTAATCTGGATTAATGAGGCGTGTCTTCTTAATACATGGTACATCTGCAACATTTGTTAATTTAACTGTTTTTAAATTAATTTAAATACTATAATTCTCGAGAACATGTGAAGATTGTGTAGGTTATAGCTGTATGCTTAGTAAAGTAATGAAATCCCATTAGACGCGTTCTGCGTAGATATTAACTTTAGCATTAACTGTTTTAACCAAGTGGTGTCTTGTTAGAACTAGCGAAACGCCAATGAAATTGTTACAATACCAATGGCGGTGTCGTTCCATGATTGTATCGTTTAGTTGGCCAACATACTTCATTGCAATTTTCTATGCAAGCGAGCAGCCCTGGAAATAAGTTCTTGCGGCATGACGTCACACGTTATCATCAGACCACGCTGTTGCAACGGTTTACTATCACTGACAGACGGCGATGTTGCAATGGCCCTACATTTACTGGGTGGTGACAGAGATCTCGGAATATTAACTGTTGTAACAGAGTTAGTCGTCTAATTGGCGAACGTTCGCCTTGGCCATGATTATATATCTGGCGATATGTCTTATGCACGGTTCAATGACCCAGACAAATGTTTACGTCTGGATCCAGGAATATTCCTTTTGGAGTTGAAAGTGGCGTCGGTAGCATGGTCAGATATGCAGCTCAGTGAAGCTGATAAATGTTTATATAGATTCGCTGGATTATGTCTGTCAGGCGCAAGATAAAGTTGTTCGTTCTTTTGTGTAACTATTGGAATTATATGGCATATTGATCAACAATATTCTTAGTATGCTCTTTTTACGACAACTGTGAAACGATTTAAGGAGCTATGCTGGTAAGGCCAGTTACCCAAAAGGCATAGAAAAACGTGTACTTTCAATAAATGTCAATGTTTTCCCAATTATGCAAAATCGCCCCCATCAATGATTAAGCTGACTGGTTTGCAAGAAGAAGACACGAATTGAATAAATTGCAAGAAATCTGCGCGTTACCAGCAGCAATAAACGTAATTTAGACGTCACTTATTGCTAGTATTAATTATAAACACAATGCATTAATACTCCAAACGCCACCTTATAAGTGCTGTATCGCGAAACGCATCCATGTGAATTGTATCATTGTACTACAAGAACATATATTTAAATAAAAAATGCATGCCTTGTAATCATTATTTACGTTTATAAATTGTGTAAATTTATCTTGGTGTCTTCTGTTTTCGCAGACATCGAAGATGTGGTCGATGTTTATAGCTTGAGTATTTTGTGTGACTTTCATCGGTTACCAGACGTGACAATTGCCCAGCTGGAGACAACAAGCGCGGATAGATTACACACATATCGCGAACTACACGCCAGCGTTAGCAACGAGTGTACGTAAACAATCTACAATAATACATTGTCATGTAAAAAAGCTACACTTACCCTGCAGACTATAGGAAACAATTATGATAACGTATTATAGGAATGCATTAAGCAATGTTTGCCGGACAACGTGCGCACGTTTCTTAACGTCAGCAGTTCTGCGCACGTTTTGCATAATATCGAATGCGTCCGTCTACGTGGACAAAATGGCGCCAAACTTGTGACGTCATCTTGGCAGTGTCCACGGTAACAATGGATTGTTGCATTTCACGTTGTAGAGGTTTCATGTTTGAGAGACGAACAAGGGTCGACGCCGATCAAAACATTCAAGCGTGACGATCGTAAGTGTTCATGAATCATTGATGATCATCCTGATCGTGTGTCAATGACGACAATATATTTAGACGTCACAGACGACCAGATATCCATACGTCATTGATTACCATATGCCCATACGTCACTGACGAACAGACGTTCATATGTCACTGACAATGTTCACGACGATCATGCATTCTTATAACGGCATCGACGATTAGATGTTCACACGGGAAATGATGTCACCACCCTGTCAACAGCCCTTTGGTTATATGACAGAGATGTGAAATCACCCATTGTCTTGACATTCCAGTACCGCTCAGAGCACAACATTTCCGTCACAATTAACGTTAAACATGACCAAATGTCGTCACGGGCGAAAATCATTTCGCGTCCCATTGTGCTAAGCTTTGGACATTTGCAATTATTAAATGCGAAGCTATTTGCATATTTCGGCTTCATTCGCCGTCGCAAAAAGTCTCAGATTGGCAGTTCTAGTCAAATGTCCGTCACATGGCCATCTTGAGAGAAAAACAACAACGAGTGATACACGGACCACCAGAAAAACGGTCTATGTGAACACGGTCACTTTTCTGACGCGTTGGCGTCTTATGTACATTGTATTCGTTACGTGTCTACCAGTAACGTGCTATGACGGGCGAAGGTAAAGACGCGTCACTGCGCAGTGTAGTTGGTAGACCTAGGGGCTTCACATTGGTAGACCTAGGGGCTTCACACCGGGAAACTGTCCCGCCGATCGTGCGTTCGTCAGATGCCTTCACGCGGGCGATAATACAGGTGGGACGACGGTAAATAACCAGTCGTTGATCCATCGTTGGAGCCACAGCCGTTGGGACGAGCCGAGACGACACAGGGCCGCTCGGTCACGGCGAAGGGTGGGCTTGAGCGACAATCGAGTACCTCCTCGTCACCATCACGCGCGCAGCGTCAACTGCGCAGACGTCAGCGTGAGAACGAGGGCGAGCAGAAGCGAGGCTGGCACGGCGCGCGCCGCCTGATTGGTCTGCGTGGCACACGTGACCGTGTTGTTGATCTGCGGCGGATTGGAGCTCTCCGTCGCAACGAGGTCTTCTAAAACGGAAGAGAAGTTGTGTGGGTTATTTCACAGTTTCATTAGTTGTGGTGTGGTGACAACTTTGGTAGGGACCGGCAGATCCGCTAGGGGCGCGTCGGTAGGTCGGTTCAAGGTTGACCAACAGAGCAGCTATTTAAATGTTGACTAAATATCTGTAAGGTCATAGCAGTTTTTAACTGCATTAAATTTCAAATGAGTGATTTAGCCCCAGTGTGAACGAGTGCCACAGAGCGCGCTGTGCAGGCCAGAGCCGTGCCCGAGCCCGAGCCCGGCCCGAGGTCACAGATTTGGTACCATATTTGGAAATTTAAATGTGCCATAATTTTGTACTGCTTAAGGATATTTAAATTCTGTAAACGGTATTTTGTTACCTATTATACATACAATCGACACGCGCCATCATAAACGTGGTAAATCTATTTTGAATTTTTTTTGCCGGTCCCTAACTTTGATCGCGTGTTGAAGTCTTAGGTAACAATGCTGAGAGATGGCTTCGAAGAGACGGAGAAGAAATTATACAAATGTATGGACGCAGATGAACGAGAATGTGGCAAGTGATAAACAATATAGACATTGTGAAGCGCTTGATATCAGGTGAGAGATAAGAGGATAGATAGTGATTAGTATAATTATGGAGAAAAGACGATGGACGAAGTGATAGTGCGCAGTGGTTCATGGGTAGATCCTCACACTCTCTTTTAAGAAACCCAGGTTCGAA
>OZ024867.1:4777359-4779859 GCA_964017155.1 Oasisia sp. SBJ-2009
AAATCAAATATTTCGGTAGTCCGGTCGACCGGTCGTTCGTTCGGTTGTTCATTCAATTATTGGATTTTTCAAACACTGTAAAGTCACGTCTTTTGTTTGTGCCAACATCATACACACGTACATGTCAACAGCAGCACGAACAATTGTTTAACTGTTGATTACTTACTAATTGAGCAATGAAATTATCTTTCTACAAATTGTAGCTATCCGGCAGAGCTTCACTAATCCATTTTATATCACGTGACAATCGTAAACTCATGCAATTATAAAATACTGTTGCACTGACTCTTAACTCGCATGTCCGGAAACTGAAGTTCGGTGTGAAAGGATCTTCACTATTTAAAATAAATTGGAGATGTGATTGTGTAAAACTATTACAATGTTGTTCATCAAGAAAGGTGTACATGTATATAGAAATAGCTACGTTAATCAACCTGGCTAATGTTCTTTTTGAGAATACACCTGTAGGTCCATATCTAACCTCAGTCGAGTCTGAAATATAATGGCGTTAAGCAAGTTTGGTATTTCAATGTGTGTGTGTGTGTGTGTGTGTGTGTGTGTGTGTGTGTGTGGGGGGGGGGGGGTGTGTGTGTGTGTGTGTGTGTGTGTGTGTGTGTGTGTGTGTTTGTGTGTGTGTGTTTGTGTGTGTATGTGTGTGTGTGTGTGCGCGCGCGCACGCGCGTGTGTGTGTGAGTGTGTGTGTTTGTGTTTGTGTTTGTGTGTATGTGTGTGTGTACAGGCGAGCGTGCGTACGCGCGCGCGCGTGTATGTGTGTGCTCGCTCGCGTCTAAGTCAGCAGCAGTAAGCAATCCCAAATGCTATCATTTATTGCTTTAATATATTAGACATTCTTTTTGATCTGATTGTCGAATTGCGCGGCAACTGTAGATTTTGTAATGAATTTGTAAAATACGATATATCATAACACACGTTTCCTGTGCACGCGTTCAAAAGGACTGTGACACTAATTCGGCGTGAATTAGAAATCTCCACAGTGGCACAGACTACGCTATAATATATAAGATACGCAATACCCAACTCTCGCGTCAAGCAGTTCCCAGTTATCCGTTAATAAACCCAACCCTAACTCTACCCCAACAATAGTGACATGCAGTACAATGTTTTGGGGTCGTGCAGTACCCGTCGTTCGGGTCAGGCAGCAGTGCGCCGATGAAGTGCTTGATTAAAACGGTTCGATCGATGCACCAACACGTCGGTGTGCCAGAGCCAAGGGACCATTCATTAGCCTCACCGAGTCGTTGGAATATGTTAGTCGCCAGTGGCGCTGTTGTTCCACAATCAATTACACCGACCAGCGACCACAAGTAATGAAGGAACAGGAGTCAGCCAAGTGGAAGGATGGAACATCGTGTCAGAAGGCATGTCAAGACACATTCTGTTTAACACATCCACACATGACGTCACTGCTGACACGATGTTCCGTGATTCCACCACGGCGTGAATTCTGACACGATGATCCGTGATCCAACCACGGCGTGACTGCTGACACGATGTTCCGTGATTCCAACACGTCGTGACTGCAGACACGATGTTCCGTGATTCCACCACGGCGTGACTGCTGACATTATTTTCCGTGATCCCACCACGACGTGACTGCTGACACGATATTCCGTGATTCCAACACGGCGTGACTGCTGACACGATGTTCCGTGATTCCACCACGGCGTGACTGCTGACACGATGTTCCGTGATTCCAACACGGCGTGACTGCTGACACGATGTTCCGTGATTCCACCACGGCGTGACTGCTGACACGATGTTCCGTGATTCCACCATGGCGTGACTGCTGACAAAGCAATTGACACGCCTCCCCAGACGGGTGCACTGACGACCAATCAGCTCACCGATCAAACGATCAAATGATCAGTCACACAATCAACCAATCAATCATTCAAACCAACCAATCAAATAATCAACCAACTAAACAATCAGTGATACATACAACAGAAGAGACAATAACGAATTAGTCAGCTAACCACGTGACCGGCCAGGTTACCAAGTAACCATTAACCGAAATTAGTCTGCCAACCAGGCAGCCAGCTGTCCAGCCAGCCAGTCAGACACACACAAAGTCTGCTGGCCACCGCAATCTATCGCACCGATTGTTATTTTGTAAACCGGAAATAGATGACTGAAGATGAATAAGTTTTCCAACACGAGTAAACCATGGGTGCAATAGGCTGGTTGCCTACATGAACAATATCTGGATCAGATCTTTAAAATGATACGATATCTGAGATCCAGCCAACGCAAAGAATATTTCCAGGACACACGCAAGGGTCCCACGGGTAGCTACGAGACTGTAGGTGCCACGAGACAGGTGTCTTCCGAGACTGTTGGGAAGTCTCGTCGGAAACAGCGGAACTAAATCAATAGTTCGTCAATTACGTTGTTGTCTCAAATCCTCAGTAACGTAGTTTTCACATCCACAGCATCGAGCCTGAACGTTAGACAGTGTCATTGCCTATAGGTTCAACCT
>OZ024867.1:4787359-4789859 GCA_964017155.1 Oasisia sp. SBJ-2009
ATGATGTCGTTAAGGGCTGCTAGGATCTTGCCGTCGTACAGATTGAGTGTCGGTGTTCCGCTGAAACAGGGAACGTACAGTTGAAGTGTGATGGTGCTGAATGGGGTCGGGTCGGGTCGGGTCGGGTCGGGTCGGGTCGGGTCGGGTCGGGTCGGGTCGGGTCGGGTCGGGTCGGGTCGGGTCGGGTCGGGTCGGGTCGGGTCGGGTCGGGTCGGGTCGGGTCGGGTCGGGTCGGGTCGGGTCGGGTCGGGTCGGGTCGGGTCGGGTCGGGTCGGGTCGGGTCGGGTCGGGTCGGGTCGGGTCGGGTCGGGTCGGGTCGGGTCGGGTCGGGTCGGGTCGGGTCGGGTCGGGTCGGGTCGGGTCGGGTCGGGTCGGGTCGGGTCGGGTCGGGTCGGGTCGGGTCGGGTCGGGTCGGGTCGGGTCGGGTCGGGTCGGGTCGGGTCGGGTCGGTCGGTCGGTCGGTCGGTCGGTCGGTCGGTCGGTCGGTCGGTCGGTCGGTCGGTCGGTCGGTCGGTCGGTCGGTCGGTCGGTCGGTCGGTCGGTCGGTCGGTCGGTCGGTCGGTCGGTCGGTCACGCCAAGTTGCATTTAATAAGTACATCGTCTTTTCCTTTTTTGTTTTTAAATATGCGAACGAAAAACGAATTCGCTTTTCTTACTTCACGTTTGAAAACGAAAAAAACAAAACCATAAAGGAATTCGTTTTTCGTTCATAAATTTGAAAACGAAAAAGGAAAAGACGGTATATACACGGACCCACCATCAGCCGTATCGCAGTGAGACACAACATAACACTGACTCGTAATTGTGGTTAAAGACAGCCGGTGTGACCTGTAAATGTACCAATTACGGATCACCTCGCTTTAACGAATTTGTATATTGCAATGTGCTAACCGTAAGTAACCGTTTCTTTCTACATCCGGTCGCGTTCTTGCCCCAGTAGCTTTCGAACGAACGATTTGCAACGTATTAAAGGTGATTGACAAGTAACGAAGTATAATTTCTAAGATGTGTATGTATTTGTGATGCATATTTTTGTATCAAAAATAAAGTTATTTTTGTTTGGTAGTTGCATTTATTCAGTGTTATATTTTCGTTACAATGTTGTCGAGTTACGCCGCCAGGTGGCTCTCCGAACGTCTTTGCATGCCAACCTTTACTCTTACGTCTACAGTTACTTCTATTGTTTTGGGAGAACACTTTCTATTTTATACTGAACCAGTTTGTATAGCTACTTTCACTTTTACATTTAGTTTTCAGATGAACTACCTTTACCCAAGTGCAAAAATTAAAATAATTCAGTTACCACTGACTGAAAGACTCTAATTGTGATAACGGCTGTCCTTTCTTTGCTGGATGCTAGCTAGTGTATACAGTAACATCAGCGCAGTTTGGCCACCGCCAAATCGGTGCTTGTTACCGAGTAGGCGTCCGACACACTGTCTCCCGCCTCCCGTCTGTCAGCGAGAGGTACATCGGTCTCTCACGTGTCTATTTATCGCTCGCTAAATGGTTCCAGCGATGGCGTACAGCGCATTACCACACCCGTTACCGTCAGGATAGTGGCGGACCACGCATACTACAAGGTCAGCTACAGTAGCACCTGTCTAACTGACGTCTCGGTGTAGATCGGCCGTGATGGACGGGCTAATGAGAGACAGCGACGGAGGCTGATGGACCACTCGTCCAGTGCTTCTTACAAACTCACGGAAGCCTTCCCAAGCGCTGCTCCACGCCTCTGGAACAATCTGCCGCTTGCCAAGCGCGCCACAGACTGTCTCAGTTCGTTCAAAAGGCAAGTGAAGACATTTCTATTTAAAAGGGCGTCGTCACTTTGAATGAAAATTTCTACAATTTGAAAATGTTAATATCTAATATTTATCAATTATTTTATTATTTATTTATTTATTTATTTATTTTTGACTTGTAATATAATTTACTCGTATTTATTAGTATTAATATTGTATTACTATTATGATTAATAATAAAAATTATTACTAATTTATACTGATCAATTTATTTCACAAGTGCATTTCTATTTTTAGGTTTTTTTAATGTTGTAATATTTATAACGCAGAAAACAATGCCGTTGTATTATTATTGTTATTGTTATTGTTATTGTTATTGTTATTGTTATTGTTATTGCTATTATTATTATTAATATTAATATTATTATTATTATTAATATTAATATTAATATTATTATTATTATTATTATTATTATTATTATTATTATTATTATTATTATTATTATTATTATTATTATTATTATTATTATTATTATTATTATTATTATTATCTCTGCAGGTAGAGTGCCGCCATCTATCGGCAGCATTCGGCTAGCGTCATTTTCACTGCTTTCTGTGTTAGTGAGCCCGACACAGGTAATGGTAATTTGTATCCGCGTGTATCTGTATATGTCACTTTCTGTTAGGCAATTTGTTATTATCTGAATTATTAAGTTTCATTTTTAACCAATTTATTATGATTGATATATATTAT
>OZ024867.1:4792359-4794859 GCA_964017155.1 Oasisia sp. SBJ-2009
ACACAAAACAGCAACGTATAACATTAGTAGTTAAACATATTCACACACACACGGGTCTGATTTTACGTTTCCATTGTTTCCATTACGTTTCCGTTTTTATTATGGTGAAAGTACATTTTTCTACAGTAAAACTAACTGATAACATGACTTATTACAGTAGCGATACGGTGTGTTACTATCGAAAATGGGAGGGGTAAATCAAACGTGAAATCGCAATATGCCACATTCATTTTTACAATGATATACCCTACACACTCTATGCAGCTTGAAAAATTCGGCTTTTATAATGATTTGTTTGTGCGATTTAAGATGAAACTGAATTGTATCTTAAATTGTCCATTCACAGGGGCATGTTTCTTCTGTTGTGGAATCGTTTTGCAAATTATCGAACTTATTGATTACGTCACAGAGGCAATAATGTAAATTGCTGGATGCAGTCTGACATCAAAATGATAACTATAACGTCACCTTGTTCATCTTTGGACTTACACTATACCAGAATATTTTTACAGAATAGCACAAATGTTCTGAGTAAGCAAGCCGACATTGTTTCAGGTAAGTCTACTACATAAAGCGGCAACAAAGCAGTGAATAATAGTAGGTATACTATTAAAAATGTAGAGTTATCTTCATCGATTCAGGCGCCAACGCCGCATACAACGTCAATAATTAACAAAGTATCCACCGCAGTGATAGAAGGCTCGGATACAACACCAACAAAGTATCCACCGCAGTGATAGAAGGCTCGGATACAACACCAACAAAGTATCCACCGCAGTGATAGAAGGCTCGGATACAACACCAACAAAGTATCCACCGCAGTAGTAGTACTTAGTAGTAGTGGTGGTGGTGGTGGTGGTGGTGGTTGTGGTGGTTGTAGTGGTAGTGGTGGTAGTGGTAGTGGTAGTAGTGGTAGTGGTAGTGGTAGTAGTAGTAGTAGTAGTAGTAGTAGTAGTAGTAGTAGTAGTAGTAGTAGTAGTAGTAGTAGTAGTAGTAGTAGTAGTAGTAGTAGTAGTAGTAGTAGTAGTAGTAGTAGTAGTAGCCGTAGTAGTAGTAGTAGTAGTAGTAGTAGTAGTAGTAGTAGTAGTAGTCATAGTACAGCAGTAGTCTACTAATTTTACAACTAATCCGACCAACGGTGATGATGATGACGATGATGATGATCATCATGATTATTATTAATAACTAACATAAAAACAATATTTTCCAAGCCCAGTGCTAAACACCAAAATAACGACCCACGGACAGTCGTTGCAGCTACACCGACACACGCAGCCAGTAGCACAAAAATGACACAAGCGAGTCCGTCGTCTCACAACGACCAGACAGTTGTCGCATTTACCGAAGCCGCAGCGCTGCACTGCCTGATCAAAGCCCGGCGACCGACGGCCACATTTGCATCCATTGAAGCGGCAAACAAGCCGCGTTGCTCGGCCCGGGCTCGGCCGCGGCCCCGTCCCTGGGGCTCTCGTATCGACGCCGCCCGTCAGCGAAATCAGGTCGAGCTACCGACTTCTGAAGACAACGCTTCGCTCGTCGTCAATTTGTATCAGCGACTCAATTTGCCGCTGTAGATTGGTCGCGTACTGCCGAGACGGCTTACGAAGACGATGCCGCTTGACGGAAGGCTAAACCGTTGTCGGCTTAAACGCGGCTCGTTTAACAGGGCGCGGCTGCCGCGGCAGCTTCTGTAGCGAGAGGCTGAGCGAGCTGGTGCTGCCGTGAAGACAGCGGCCGCTACAATAGCGGGAATCTACGGCTGTTGGCGTGGTAAGGATAGGCAACAAGTGGTCAAACTATTTCTAAAGTTACATTACCAAAGAAGCAGCGTAGACTAGATATTAGAAAATTTTCATTTTCACAAAGAACAGTCAGCGAATGCAGAAGATTATCAGCTGATTGTGTAGGTGCTAGCAGTGTTAATATATTTAAAAATAAAATCGACATATACCTAAGACGGGCGGGGTATACTTAGATAGATAGGTTGGACTCTCGATAAGCCAAAGGGCTTCCTAGTCCACCTGCCATCTAGAGTTGAATCTCTAGGTGGCAATCTTGTTAAATCTTGTTAAATCTAAAGCTAAGATTGCAATATTGTGTACACGCAACTGGTCACCACGCACTGCAGTTATCACCTCCACGCATGTTTTAACATGATGTTTTATATGTAAAAGCGCCATGAGCGATACCGGCGCTATACAAATTGCCATTATTATTATTATTATTACTATTACCCCAAATGCTCTCTACACCCTCCTGTCTTTAAGCCCCGGAGCCGATTACGAATCTACAGACGACTGCCCAGAGCTGAGTCTTCCTCGGTCTACCTGAGGCCTATGTGACCTTAGACTCGACCCAGCTAACTAACTAATTTCTGCCTGTCGCCAATTTAAACGCGAATGGACAGTCACTCGACAAGATAACAGTCTGTCCCGTGAATGTCAGTCGGTGCTGGTCGTCGTCTGGTGTCACTCGCGTCCAACTCTGGCATTTGAAGCAG
>OZ024867.1:4802359-4819859 GCA_964017155.1 Oasisia sp. SBJ-2009
ACTACGCTATCTCTGTACGCCTGATACTGTCACTGTATCGTACACTACGTTATCTCAGTACGTCTGACACTGTCACAGGCCTTGACATACGAGATAGCGTTACTTCTGTTGTATAACATAAACGAAGAGACCAGATTAACGAAACGAGCGGGAACTCATTGGAGTATTGGGAAATATAGCCTATATGTAATCTCCGAACGTGGTCATGTCGGGCCCCCCGATATTTGAGGTCACACGGTGCATGTACGGATCTCATGCAGAAACAAACAGTTTAAGAAAGTTTTCGGGTGTATTTGTGCACATAGTACGTAAACATGTAAAGAATATCACACATTATATTTTAGATACTTCTCAAGGATTCACAGATTCCAAATACTTTATTATGTGTTTTAAACATCACATTACAATCGGATACAGTCGACAAGGCACAATACGTTGATAATAATACTAATCAGCACTACAATTGATAACATTAAATATAATCTCAAATGTTGAAATTATGTCCAGGATAAACTGTCTCGATGAAAAAGTTTATGGGAATGTTACTATTTCAAGGGTTTCTTCGACGTACGGCTGGCCCTAGACAGGTGACTAAAAACTGATAATGACACGTAAACAAATCTGTGCATGTTGTCGTTGTTACATACATCCAGTCGGAGGGTTTTTACGCGAACCGGGAATCTGTCTCGGTACATCAGCATCCGGTCCAAGATACCGTTGAACTGTTGCAGTGCATGCCGGGAATGCACTCGGGTGAAACCGTTCAGCCTGGTCCAGTCAGAGTGCGTTACGGCGATCGGTTCGTTCTGGTACACGTGACGTGCGCACGTGCCACGGACACGTGGCACGTGGCACGTGACCTACACGTCATAGCCAGTAGATCATAGAGCCTATTCACTTTGTATGGACAGCGCCATCTTGTATATTGAAGGCGCCCTCACGCGGACGGAACCAGTTTCTTTTTAACATTATTATGAAAGACAAACATTGTTTTATCACCGTGATACTTTCAATGAGCTTAGCGAATAAAATAGTTTATGATCTCTGAAAAAGAGACACCAGAAGAAGATATAAGTTCTGCCACGGATAGGATGATAACTGATGACGTCGCTGTTTGTTTATCCAAATTAAAATTACCCGCGACACTTGCGTGACGGTTTGCATTTTGCTAGAAATGTTGAGAACGGTTAAACATATGAATATTTTACATTGCTACTGCGAAATAGCACGTTCTATAGCAAAAAATATATACAAAACTTCACTCTTGTAACATTTGTAAGCTTGTTCGTGAAAAATGTCCGAGATTGAGCGAGATCTAAGACCGAGACAATTGGTTCCAAGGGGGATTTAAAAAAATATGTCCTCCAGGTTTACATCCCACAGTCCATCAGCCCCCTAACTAATCGCTCTGGCGTTACACCGACCGGGCAGTTCTGGAACTCGGGACCCGCACGTGACCCGCGCACACGCCACCCGACACGTGATACGTCGGCGCGACGTTATGACGTCACGTTTGCGCGGGAGATATCCCGTGCTGCCGCCGCGGCCGGAGCTACACGTGCCGTCAGCTGCCGACCTTTTCGCTTAATGTCATGGTTCATTTGCTCGCTACCAGACGGCGCGACATGTGCCGTGGGTGCGTCGTCAAGGTAGATGAAGCGGACACGATGTATGAGAGGCAGAGGAGAGGACGGAGGTGTTAAGTCGCCGGTATAAATAGTGCGCCTCGCTATAAATAGCTCCGCGGACGTAGGAGCTCGCTGCAATTAGTGTCGATAGCAATGTGAGCGCAGCGAATGGGTGGGTTAACAACATCGCACACAGTCTCAGTCTCAGGAAGTTAACTTTTGGAGAAATCATTATCATCATCATCAGCAGCAGCAGCAGCAGCAGCAGCAACAGCAGCAGCAGCAGCAGCAGCAGCAGCATAAGTAGAAGCAACAGTAGCAACAACAACAACAGCAACAGCAACAGCAGCAGCAGCAGTAACAACAACAACAACAACAACAGCAGAAGCAGCAACAGCAGCAGCAGCAGCAACAATAGCAGCAGAAGCAACAGCAGCAACAATAACAACAGCATCATCAGCAACAACAGCATCATCAGCAACAACAGCATCATCAGCAGCAACAGCAGCAGCAACATTAGCAGTAGCAGCAACAACAACAGCAGCAGCAGCACCAACAGCACCAACAGCACCAACAGCAAAACAATAACATCACTACCAACAACAACACCATCGCCAGTAATAGCAACAATAACAACAACTGCACTAACTACAATAACAACAACAATAATTGCAATACAGAGGTAAAATGTTAAGACAAGTTCTAATATAACCCAGTATCCGGGGCGTAAAACGTCTCAGATAACATTATCGTTTACTTCGTGGCAGATAATGATATTTTCAAGTGAACACCATCGTGACGTCATCTTGCGGAATCATTCAGCCACGCTACAGTTAATGCGCGAAGATTCACCCTACCCAAACATCCACCACAATCTATAGCCAGGTACTAGTCCAAAGTGTTCAGTGAACTGAGCCACTTTTGTAGTGAAAAGAAAGAACACTCCCAATGAGAAAAAATACGAGGGATCCGACGCTCTAACCACCGGGCCACTGCGCCCCTCAATAAGAGTTAAACGTAAAATCATTAATGTGCAGCGAAATAACAATTAACACAAGGCAAACAAGTTTTGAAGCATGTTTTGATAGCAAGCGTAAATTCCGTGACAGTGATTTAAACAAATGTAATATTTATTGTATTGAACGAAATTTTAAGCAACTCTTCACAGTGATCATCACAGGATAGTTATTGAACAGCCCGTCGCATTTATACAAAAATTGCTTTGTTATTTTGTTGCACATTGATAATTTTTATTATTTATCGCGCATGCGCAGAAACGTCAATCGGAAAGTTTATAACGACCGGAAAAATGTAAGCGCGACAGCGCCACTGTAATTTTCGAATGTGTTGTTGTTACAAGACCGAGCCCTAGTGTGCTATAAATCAGACTTTGTGTACGTCTCCAGCTCTAGTCTTGCGGCTCGCACTCCCAGGCTGCCCACCTCCCAGTGCAATTACGTTTGTTAGATATTTTTCTGAGCGCCCTGCTGTCGTATGCTCTAGATGTTGTCTTCTCTTCCGGGAAATTTGGCCGATACATCAACGCCGGCAGCTGTTTAAGGCGCGCCTTTTCTGGTACTTGTTTTGAATACGGCGGAGACTGTGGAAGTTATCGTTTGAAACAAATATACCTTTGCTGGGTTCATGTATAGGGGAATACACCCGGGAAATGAGTGTGAACTGTGCAGAATCTGTGATTACGACGACTACTACTATTATTAATATTGTTGTAAAGAAACTAATATCGTTGTGTTGCGTTAATGTGAATTACTAACACTTGTATTTCCAATTTGGGACCATTAAAAGTAATTTTATTGTAGTGTAGTGTAGTGTAGTGTAGTGTAGTGTAGTGTAGTGTAGTGTAGTGTAGTGTAGTGTAGTGTAGTGTAGTGTAGTGTAGTGTAGTGTAGTGTAGTGTAGTGTAGTGTAGTGTAGTGTAGTGTAGTGTAGTGTAGTGTAGTGTAGTGTATTTCAATCCATTGCATTGCATTGCATTGCATTGCATTGCATTGCATTGCATTGCATTGCATTGCATTGCATTGCATTGCATTGCATTGCATTGCATTGCATTGCATTGCATTGCATTGCATTGCATTGCATTGCATTGCATTGCATTGCATTGCATTGCATTGCATTGCAACCAAATCAGACAGCTGAATGTGGGCTATTCATATGACGTTATCACATGACAAGAATTCTCGTTTATCCGTCATATTATTGAAGTACTACACAGGTACACGCTATCATTAATCGAGACGTCGGCGTTTATGGACAGTGGACAGTTGTATAACAGGTTGTAAACAGCGATCCTCGGTAGCGTCTTCGATGTTACCAGACGCTGCACAATTCGCAGATGGCTTCGTATAGACCTCGTTATACCGCCAGGAGATGCGCATAAGGAACTAAACTAGTTGCGCTACGTAGAATAAAATCGTCGTCGTTTATTACAATGGTAAATGTTTGTGAACGACTGCAGTTATTTAAATTAAGTTTATTATCATAATTATGGTGTTTTTATCAGCCGTCAAGAACTGGATGCCTGCGTCGTCGAATTCATCAACTTATGTTTTCTCGCGCAAACTTTGGACGCGCTGCATTCGTGAATCACACTTTTCGTTGAACAAACACAAACGGGTTTTTGCACAACGGGATCCCCGTATCGCAGAACTTGTACATCCAAAGCGGCTGGATGGACGCCAAGATACAGCAAAACAACCCCAATATAGGCCACTGTGTACTTGTCCTACATTCACAGCACACAACAAGTATACTAGAGGGCGAACTACATTGGTCTATGTTTCACCAGGTGCTAGTGAAGGAAGCATAGACACTCCCGCGCCGAAAGCTATGGAATTCACTGCACCAAGGCCTACGGAAAGATGACGTAAATAAACCACACGCCAAACATCACTTGTTGTGTTTGCCGAGGGGCGAGCGTAAAGGTATGATGTCCCTATGTCAACATATCAACACCTATTTGCAACGCTATTCGTAATACCAGAATAGATACGTTGGCTTTTACTAAGCCCAACAAATGTAAAGTTACCGCCACAACATTTTGTGATGTAAGAATTTCTGTAGATCGACAACATTGCTCTGTGTGTCGACACAAGGTTGTTTTAAATATGTTCTGTGTTAGGTACGTTGCTTCCCCTGGCAAAGATACCACGTGGAAGAACCAACGGTTTGTATTGTCTCTTCCGAAAGAAACAGTCGGTCTGGTGTGAACGAAAAGTTTCGAAAAATCCGAAACTTGATACGAACCTCATTCCTTCCAACAACCCGTGGAAGAGTTTCAGTAAATTCGGCGCAATTGTATAGTTGCAACCCAACACAACTTGGGAATCCATCCCGCTGCCAAAATAACTTCTGCTTCCGTCAACAAACCGAGAGTGGCTCTAGGATGACTCATTACAGGTTCTATTCACTGAATAAAGTCAATTACTCAAAACAACAATGTTTGCGTTTTTAAAATATCTTCAACGCTAGGCCAAAGGCTAATAGTTCAAAGTCGCGAGTAAATACAGACATAAGCAAATGGATATCGGAGTCTAGGATGAGATGCAGTTGGAGGGTCCCACGTCACTGGGACTGTATAAGTACGGCATAAAACAATTGAGACAGACATTATTCGGTTCTACCCTAATCCCTGCTCTGCCAGACGAACTATCCGGCTGATGTCTATCGAGGGACGGAAGTGAATTGCAGATTTCTAGTCAACGTGCCTAACGAACCCGAACTGATCCTAGGGGTATATTTCTGGGTTCATCCTGCCGGGAAACCTGCGCCCAGACGCATCCCGCGCGTCCCGAGACTGTCGGAAGAGACCTGAGCCAGTCTCTCACGCAAAACACGTATACCAATGCAATCGATACATCGATACAAAGACGCCGTCTTTTCCGCTGGGTCGTATCGCAAACGCCATTTTCCGAGCTGGAGAGCGTCCAGGCACCGCGGCGACCCTGGACGACCCCTGCGGACGACCCGTGATATTGCAATGTTTATTCGATTTCTTTCCATTTACGGCGGGAATTTACACTTTATCCGAGAGAAATTGCCTTATCCGTGATTCTGCAAAGTCGCTGCGAAATCGCCAAAAGCAAGTCTGGTCGATCGGCTGTACGGCGAATTAACTGTAATTTAATTCACCAACATGCTGCTATAACGACGTCAGCGCCATTTAGCTGTTGTTACCAGCAAACATCTATCGTATTTTGCCTGACATCCACAAGATGTCAGATTATCTTCCGATCATCCTTAATTGATCAGATATTGACTTCGTTTGCCAAATCGTTAGTTACTTTTTCATAGACATGAATTTGGTATTGAATTTCACATACCTCGTTACCCGGGACTGTATTCGCTAATACGGTCACTTATTTGGGTGGCCTGATTTTGTATCAGTCCCTTCCCCGTTAACTCAATCAGCTACTTAGGTTGATATAATTTCTGTCGCTAACTTTCCGAATAATCCAGGCACTTATATGAGCCACGCTATTTCAATTATCTTTCCTATGTTAAACATTCGCTACATTGTTGGCGCATTTTGTGATAATTGTCCCATGATTGCAAAAGTAATTTATGCTCATCGATATATTGAATCAATTGCTAGTCAGGTTTGAAGGTATTAAAACTAGAATGTGTGAACATTTATCGTTTTCTCGTTTATTTGACAGGTTTCAATGTATTTATTTAATTGAAAGCTATGGTCACAAATATAGAAACTACTATGATGTGCACGTTTACCTCAATACGTTTCGTATTTTGTGGTTGCATTTTGCAACTAAGGAAACATTTGACATTGGCATCGTTCATAAAAATCTCAGAATGATTGGTTTGATTTTCAAACAAACCACTGTATAAAAGTCCATCTCGAATCGGTTTCTGGTTACAGTGTATCGTAATTATTTTTCGTTAACGAAGTCAACTTCTTAAATGTGTATGTGTGTGTGTGTGTGTGTGTGTGTGTGTGTGTGTGTGTGTGTGTGTGTGCGCGCGCGCGCGCGAGCGTTCGTGTGTGTGTGTGTGTGTGGTGTGCGTGTGCGTGCGCGTGCGCATGCGTGTGTGTTTGTGAGTCTATCTATCTATCTATCTATCTACCTATCTATATATATATATGTCTCTCTCATATAAATGTACACACACACTTGTTATCAGTGCCTGCAGAAGAACATTTTTGTGCAGGTGTTTTTTTGTGTGATTATGCGCGTCGTGTCCATGTGTTTATGCGAGTGTGATGATAACAACGATGATGATGATGATGATGATGATGATGATGATGATGATGATGATGATGATGATGATGATGATGATGATGATGATGATGATGATGATGATGATGATGATGATGATGACAATGACTACGACGACGACATCGACGACGACGACATCTACAACGAGGAATAATAACCCACTTTTAACTTTGGGTTTTATGACCCAACTGACATTTAGATTTCCTGAAATGCCTGAATGCATGCTGCGTTAAGACTGTGCACGAACCAATGTATGTTGTTCCTGTTACACTAACACTAGATTGACCTCCTTACGTTTACCGATACTCTCCTTCGGTTACGATGAGACGTTGCGTTGTTCAGCAAGTATCGCCGAGCTGTGGTCAATAACACAGCAGTCGTAACACAGTCCACAGAGATAACACATTTCACGGTTTACGACCACTCGTCATACACAAGCGGACTCGGGGACGGATTTACGTAATCCCAGCAACGACAAAATGACCCTTTTGACGCGCATTAGCTCATCGATACAGCGATACGGTTCACGAACGTGTCATCAAATAACCCAAGTTATGTCTTTACTCACATGCGTACATATAACACGTACCCTCGTGTGTGTTGTAACGTGTAGACAGATTCCGTGTACACGTGACATTACACCGATAGTCAGGTCGGTGTTTCGTGTCCACGTGTCGTAACAGGAACGGTCTAGTGTATTGTGACACTTACTCATCTCACAACGGCAATTGTCATATCGGTATTCACATTTACACATGTGATAACAGGAACGGTGACGTTCGTATTCACGTTTATACGTTTACGCGTCTTCTTCACGTTTTACGTGATACGTGATACGTATATATATATATATATATATATATATATATATATATATATATATATATATATATATATATATATATATTTACCCATCTATGAAACCGTCTAGAGAGATTATCGAGCCGGTTTAGACAGTCGGTTGTAGTCGTAGTAGCGTAGTTAGTCGTCGAACTATATATATATATATATATATATTGCTCACTATAATTCACGACCACAAGCACTAAGATATGTAAACTCGCTTATCATATGTCATGCTATATATATATATATATATATATATATATATATATATATATATATATATATATATATATATATATATATATATATGTGTGTATATATATATGTGTGTATATATATATATATATATATATATATATATATATATATATATATATTTACCCATCTATGAAACCGTCTAGAGAGATTATCGAGCCGGTTTAGACAGTCGGTTGTAGTCGTAGTAGCGTAGTTAGTCGTCGAACTATATATATATATATATATATATATATATATATATATATATATATATATATGTATATAATATATATGTATATAATATATATGTATATATATATACACTGTATATATATACGTATATATATATATATATATATATATATATATATATATATATATATATATATATATATATATATATATATATATATATATATATATATACATACATATACGCGCACTAGTGTAAACATGACCTTAACACATTTACTTCGGTAAACGAGTGCGCCGAAATACACGCGGGCAATTACAGCACCTTTGGCTTTTTCCCACGTATTGATGTCAACCGTTTAACGAAGCGACTGTTTTGGCGATGAATTAAAATATCACACTTATGCACAGAGATCGTCTGATATGAATATGAACTTAGATTAATTAATCGTCACCTTAGAAGGTGACATACTGCGTACAGCCTTTTCCCGGGACGATTGATTGAATATTGATCTGTAAAATTGTTATTACTTTTCTGCACTGCAAATCACTTATGCAATGATGAAGAAAATAATATTTTGTTTGTTTTTATTTTGACATAATTTGCGAGAATAATTTTAATAATAGATGCATTTTAATAATAAAAATCAGACTAGTTATACCAATTATAAGTTACCATTTTAACCCACATACAAAGCATATAGGAATTGACTCCAGTAATTAATCTTCCGTGCTGACGGTGTTGGTTTTAACGATAATTCCCGTTATGTTTCTTATTTATTTATATCAGACAACAATCTTCTGACACCTTGTTCAATTGTTGAAAATGTTTCATATGTTGACGATAGTACACACAAGGAACACACAAGGAAACCTACAAAACAGGTTAAGATCGTGTAAAGTTCGGACCTACTCTAATACCAACTGTGATCCTGTAGATGGTGATGATGATGGTGATGATGATGATGATGATGATGATGATGATGATGATGATGATGATGATGATGATGATGATGATGATAGTAATAGTAGTAATAATACCTAAATAAATTTCGACAATACTCAGACAACCAAAACTTACCCTAGGGCATGCCGGGAGCGCAAGCCATGACGTCATAAACTCTCTACACTGTGTCATGTCGTTGAAGTCGTCGATTACAGAGTACGATATACCTCTACAGGTCTTCCTATAGCTGTGCTCCCGGGGTGAAGGTCACGCCTATGTCCATGCGATTCCAGACCAATTTCAAGGCTACAGTAACACTGTTGGTTCTACAAGTACCGCGAAGTGACCAGTGCTGGTTCCTACACGGGAGCAGTCCTAGTCAGGGTGTCGCTGTGTCCGTGAGCCGTGGTCTCGCTAAGACGCTCCCCGTACGTTGTATCTCGCCCTCGCTATACGCCGGGCTATGTCCCCGATGCTAATAAGGTTTGAACTGGCGGCAATAATCATATATCGACGGCTCGGCAGCTGTGGGGCTAATGAGTAGACGGCCGCTGAGCGAGGCTGACGGGACCGTGGAACGGGCGAAGTACGCGCAGGGTCTTCCCCAGTAGCGCTCACCGCCGCGGCCGGGAACGCCGAGTACCGTCTGACGCGTGACGTGTGGCTGTCAATCACTGTGTGTGGGGGAGGGGCGGGTGAGGTGGGATGGGATGGGGGGAGGGGGTGGTGGGTTGTGTGTGTGTGTGTGTGTGTGTGTGTGTGTGTGTGTGTGTGTGTGTGTGTGTGTGTGTGTGTGTGTGTGTGTGTGTGTGTGTGTGTGTGTGTGTGTGTGTGTGTTTATATGTGTGTGTTTATATGTGTGTGTGTATGTGTGTGTGTATATATATGTGTGTGTGTGTGTGCGTGTGCGTGTGCGTGTGCGTGTGCGTGTGCGTGTGCGTGTGCGTGTGCGTGTGCGTGTGCGTGTGCGTGTGCGTGTGCGTGTGCGTGTGCGTGTGCGTGTGCGTGTGCGTGTGCGTGTGCGTGTGCGTGTGCGTGTGCGTGTGCGTGTGCGTGTGCGTGTGCGTGTGCGTGTGTATATATATGTGTGTGTATGTGTGTGTATGTATGTGTGTGTGTATGTGTGTGTGTGTGTGTGTGCGTGTGCGTGTGTGTGCGTGTGTGCGCGCGCGCGAAAGAGAGAGAGAATGCGTGCGTATATCTGAAAGTGCGTGAGTGTGCGCATGTCCAATGTGAATATGAGTGCATGTGTACGTGCGTATGAGTGTGTGCGCGCGTATGTATGCGTGTATGTAGGCTGTGCAGTCCTGATATGTTTCTGCTTGTTTACATAAGAGCGCGCGTGCTTGTGTATGAGCGCGTGCGTATTTGTTTTCAAGCGGTTTTGTTCTGCTAACCATATCACAGACAAGTGTTTCTCAATTTGCACGATGCCTGTGCATTCCAACCGAACCGCTAGGGTAGCCCCTTGTGTCGGCAGTGACGTCACGTCGATTCTTCGCAGCATAAGCCACACCGAAACGTCACTTTTCTGATATTTGCAGTAGGTATTTTGGCACATAAATGCGTGACGAGTAAGCCGAAAAAAACCGACAACCATCAACTGCAGGTCAGCGCCGAAGTTACGACCAGGCGGCCCTGGGCCTTGGATAGTTCGGTTGAGTAGATCGTATTTTGATGTGCTTCAATTTTAACTGCTCACTATAGTTCACGACCACAAGCACTAAGATATGTAAACTCGCTTATCATATGTCATGCTATATATATATATATATATATATATATATATATATATATATATATATATATATATATGTATATATATATATATGTATATATATATATATATATATATATATATATATATATATATATGTATGTATATATATATATATATATATATATATATATATATATATATATATATATATATATATATATATATATACATATATACATACATATGTATGTATATATATATATATATATATATATATATATATATATATATACATACATATATATGTATATATATATATATATATATATATATATATATATATATATATATATATATATATATATATATATATATATATATATTTACCCATCTATGAATCCGTCTAGAGAGATTATCGAGCCGGTTTAGACAGTCGGTTGTAGTCGTAGTAGCGTAGTTAGTCGTCGAACTATTTCCAGGCGAGACATCTACGATGAAACTGTCTTCAGTAGACTGTGCAAAGCTGCTAAATGACTTGCTCATTTGACCCGTCGCCTGAGGCTCGCCCTGGACCCGTGTGCGCGGTGAGAACGACCTCCCCGGGAAGCTCTTGTAAGCTCACATCCGTCTCAGTCTCCAGCCTACCTCGGTGCGACAAATTGAGTTTCATCGGATCGCGACACTCGGATTTTTAATGAGCTCTATATTGTAGCGTAATCCGTGGTAATGGCGGTCGACGAACGGGTGAGATCGATAGTACAAGGTCACGATTGACAAAACGAGTACAACGGCTTAGCAATATCCAGGACGGATTAATCAATCGCGTTCCCTGACGGATTTCCGATGACAGTGACGTATGTCTAGACAGGACTGGGCTGTACATGTCGATTACCCGGGGGACGGTCGGGGATTTGTAGCTTGCGTGACAGAAGGCTCAGGGGTACCGTTATGGAGTTACCACAATATACGTGACGGGTCGCCCTGTTGTACCGTTGTGGGTTAACCACAGTTTACGTGACGGGTCGCCCTGTTGTACCGTTGTGGGATAAACACAGTTTGCGTGACGGGTCGCACTATTGTACCGTTGAGGGTTACCCACAGTTTACGTGACGGGTCGCGCTGTTATACCGTTGTGGGTTAAACACAGTTTACACGACAGGCCGCTGTTGTACCGTTGTGAGTTAACCACATTTTACGTGACTGGTCGCCCTATTGTACCGTTGTGGGTTAACCACAATTTACGTGACTGGTCGCACTGTTGTACCGTTGTGGATTAACTACACCATACGTGACATGTCGCCATGTAGTACCGTCATGGATTTACCAGTCGACGTGACGGGGAACCATCTGGTACCGTTATAGATGTATCACGGACTACGTGACAGGAACCATCTATAACCGTTATGGCTTCACGATAGAAATACATTACATGTTGTCATCCCGTACCGTTATAACTTTACGACCTCCTGCGTGAAGAGTAACCTCAATCTCGTCACGTAGGTTCACAACGTACGTGACGATTCGTTTGTAGTACAACACTGAACTTACGACAACCTATTGGACGATTCAGTTTGAGGTACCGTTGTGTGGTTGCGACGATGTCAGTCTACGTGACAGCAAGCCATAGGGTATCGTTACAGGTTTACGACAGCCTACACTCTCTAGTACATTAAACCAATTTATTGATAGCACACATCAAAACAAAAGTGTAGAATTTTTAATAAATTACGAACTCTGTAAAGTTACGGAATGGCTAAATATAAATAGATTGTCCTTAAATAAAGAAAAATCTAAATATATAATTTTTCATGTACCTAAAAAAGAGATTCAAACTCTTACTCTTAAAATCGATAATATAAACATCGAACAGGTGGATGAATTTAATTTTCTAGGATTAACTCTGGACACAAATCTTACTTGGAAAAAACACGTAAATAAAATAGCAAATAAATGTTCTAGGATTACGGGCGTTTTAAACAAACTAAAGCATGTACTACCACTAGACATTAAAAAACTTTTATATAATTCTCTAATCCTATCACATATTAATTATTGTATTACAGTTTGGGGATACAAAGGTAGCCGAATATTGAAAATCCAAAAAAAGGCAGTTCGAATAATAGCATTGAACAGGTACAATTCACATACTGAACCACTTTTTAAAACTCTCGAAATATTGAAAATAGATGATCTATTAAAAGTGCAAGAACTAAAAAATTTCTATAAATATAGGCACGGTATTTTGCCTGTTTATTTATTAAATTGGAATATTATACCCAATTACAATATACACAGTCATGATACTCGCAAAGCAACAAATATACACACATCTATGACAAGACATGAATTTGTCAAAAAATCCCTTAAACACAACTTGCCTCATACTATAAACGATACTCCAGAATTAGTTTTGGAAAAGATTATTACCCACAGTTTACAAGGGTTTGCGTATTACTTAAAAACATATATTTTGCAAAGATATCACTACGCATGTACAATATCTGATTGTTATGTATGTCAGATAAGTCTACAAAATCACTAGAACTCAAATTTACATATAAATGAATAGATGCAAACAAATGTTATATGTTCTTATGTATTTGTCAGTATTGTCATTTCATTGTTTCAATTTGTACACATGTCTTATAGATAGATTTACACATAACATAGAGACAAACATCGTATTGAATGAATACAAATATAATAATGTATAATAATCCGAGTGGCTCCTGTGATAGCGACTTTTGAGTCTTAGCAGGAGTCACTGACCCCAATTTCATATGTATTCTTAATTACTTATGGTGACATTTGTTCATGTGCGTATTATTGCTATTATTTAATGTAATTGTTTTGGGGTCAGAAATAAACATCTTGTTCTTGTTCTTGTTCTACATGACGTGTCGCTCTCTGATATTGTTACGGGTTTACGGAAACCTACGACATGAGTGACCTCGATGGACCGTTACGGTCTTACGGGATGTTATTTTATCAAAATATTACAACAGATACATAAACTATTTAGTAGCGTCCATATAGTCACTTACGGTTCTTTCCGTTGTAAATTTCGTCGAACTAAAATGAGTAGGACTTGAAGCAAACGCTGGACCAAACGTGTGGCATGACCTGAAACGCCATGTACCATTCTTGTAGAAACATAGTTACTATTTGGCATACAACATTGGAAAAGGTAGATTTGGTCACAGATGGGAAAGCATAACAGTCTCGTTCAAGTTTACGAAATATTAGCTCTGTCCGTAAGAGAGTTCGTAGACACAAACAATATCCTAGCAAGTTACGGATATTTGCCACCAAAAACCATGTTCGCAAACCAAGGGTCGTTGCGCTGGGCTACATATAATATATATATATATATATATATATATATATATATATATATATATATATATATATATATATATATATATATATATATATATATATATATATATATATATATATATATATATATATATATATATATATATATATACATACCCGTGACTGAACATTTCCGCAAGCCGTTGTAATGAGTAGAGTAGAACTATAAAATTATAGCAGTTGACTTCGCCAGTCGCTACTGCGTCACCCGTGGGAGCAGCGCAAATACACGCCCCATTTAGAAGACGGACACACGGCTGGTGGATATCCCATATAATGACCCATTCACATCCTAGACATTGCATGTAACACGGGCAGCGTGTGGCTGGAATCACTTAAAATTGCATCACGTGACCGGAGGCCAACCACAAAAATATCAGTATAAATAAAATAACACGAATTATTAAGCTGAGTAAATGTATATATGTATAATAAATATATAAATAGGTTAAATAAAATATCGATAAAAGTACACAAACATTAAAATAAGCCACGAGAACAATCAGAAGAAATGTGTTTTAAGCGTGCCTTGAAGGTGACTAAAAAGGCAGACGTCTTAATGTTATTAGGTAAACCGCTCCACAAGGTTGTACAAAACTTGCAAAATGTGCACAGTTGCATTATCACCCGCATTTCGTACGTACGTCGAGAACACGAAAATGTACTAATAAACCGTCCCCTAGCGGCAGTAGTTTACACCCGAGGCAACCATCTTGGTTGGATGGAAAACGTGGATTGTCAGTGCACAAACGGCACTGCATTGACCGAGTAGCGACCACGTGACACATCTCGCCAACGTCAGCCGATTGATCACCGTCACTCACGGTAGAGCCGAGTTGGCCTCCCGTGTCGTAGGGAGGCTCCCACAAGGACGGGGAAGACAGGCCCTTCAAATGGGTCCCGGGAGACAACTGTCTGCCGGGGGGACAGAGGGAAGGCCGCCCTATCGGTCCCCTGCACCTTCACAAAAGCACCGGAAGTTGTAATCTGTCCCGAGCAGGGACGCTCCGGGCCAGGCCCGGGCCAGGACGGTCTGTTGAGGTCCGGAACTCCGGTCGTTAGTTATCTGCCGGTTTTTTCTAGTGTGGGACTTGGTCAAGCAAAACTGGTCTAGGATGAGTGTGTACGTGCGCACGCATGTATGCACGCACGCACGCACGCACGCACGCACTGAAATGAATACACCTACGACCATTATAAGAAAGGTCGCACACCCGCAAGCACGCACCCAGTCAAGCACGCGCGCGCACGCACCTACGCATGCGCGCGCACGCACCTACGCACACACGCATGCATATACACCTACACGCACACGCACACGCACGCGCACGCACACGCACACGCAAACACACACACACACACACACACAACACACACACATAAATATATACACTCATAAGTATACCTTAATAAATAGACAACCGCACTCACAAACGCGCGCGCTAATAATTATACAAAGACACAACTGCGTTTAAATACTGGGAACTTGTAACGCATTAGCTGCACAATGCTTGATATATATATATATATATATATATATATATATATATATATATATATATATATATATATATATATATATATATATATATATATATATATATATATATATATATATATATATATATATATATATATATATATTCATCGTTAGTATAATCATCACTATGTATGCCTGTTTTCTGTTTTTCTCAAACACGTAACTTCAACTGTCAACGCAAGTGTCTCCTATTCTTTTTTTCCCTGTCTTTGCTGATGCGATTCGTCGTTCGTTGCTCTCGGTCGTGTTCCTATCAAGACGAGTCACTCCAACCCCATTTCACTCGGTTGTGAGAATTTATGACAACTACTGATACGAATCAATAGCGTTTGTTTTACGACGAGAGCCTGCCCTGTGGGAAATCAACGACAGTCTCCGTGGAAGACAGTTGTTTGTGTCTCGGAACGCGACAACACAACGACTACGGCTGTTGGTGTGTGTTGTGTGTGTGTGTGTGTGTGTGTGTGTGTGTGTGTGTGTGTGTGTGTGTGTGTGTGTGTGTGTGTGTGTGTGTGTGTGTGTGTGTGTGTGTGTGTACGTTTGTGTGTGCGTGTATGTAGACGCTTGCGATAACACTACACGGATCCTTTCGTAAGTTTGTTGTGTAAATCGTAACCCGTTGTAACACCGGGAGAGAAACACAGTGTAACAGGGAGGTAGCATTATACTTACTGGTCAAATGTACAGAGGGAGGAGAGGGAGAGGGAGAGGGAGAGGGAGAGGAGAGGGAGAGGGAGAGGGAGAGGGAGAGGGAGAGGGAGAGGGAGAGGGAGAGGGAGAGGGAGAGGGAGAGGGAGAGGGAGAGGGAGAGGGAGAGGGAGAGGGAGAGGGAGAGGGAGAGGGAGAGGGAGAGGGAGAGGGAGAGGGAGAGGGAGAGGGAGAGGGAGAGGGAGAGGGAGAGGGAGAGGGAGAGGGAGAGGGAGAGGGAGAGGGAGAGGGAGAGGGAGAGGGAGAGGGAGAGGGAGAGGGAGAGGGAGAGGGAGAGGGAGAGGGAGAGGGAGAGGGAGAGGGAGAGGGAGAGGGAGAGGGAGAGGGAGAGGGAGAGGGAGAGGGAGAGGGAGAGGGAGAGGGAGAGGGAGAGGGAGAGGGAGAGGGAGAGGGAGAGGGAGAGGGAGAGGGAGAGGGAGAGGGAGAGGGAGAGGGAGAGGGAGAGGGAGAGGGAGAGGAGAGGAGAGGGAGAGGGAGAGGGAGAGGGAGAGGGAGAGGGAGAGGGAGAGGGAGAGGGAGAGGGAGAGGGAGAGGGAGAGGAGAGGGAGAGGGAGAGGGAGAGGGAGAGGGAGAGGGAGAGGGAGAGGGAGAGGAGAGGGAGAGGGAGAGGGAGAGGAGAGGGAGAGGGAGAGGGAGAGGGAGAGGGAGAGGGAGAGGGAGAGGGAGAGGGAGAGGGAGAGGGAGAGGGAGAGGGAGAGGGAGAGGGAGAGGGAGAGGGAGAGGGAGAGGGAGAGGGAGAGGGAGAGGGAGAGGGAGAGGGAGAGGGAGAGGGAGAGGGAGAGGGAGAGGGAGAGGGAGAGGGAGAGGGAGAGGGAGAGGGAGAGAGGGAGAGGGAGAGGGAGAGGGAGAGGGAGAGGGAGAGGGAGAGGGAGAGGGAGAGGGAGAGGGAGAGGGAGAGGGAGAGGGAGAGGGAGAGGGAGAGGGAGAGGGAGAGGGAGAGGGAGAGGGAGAGGGAGAGGGAGAGGGAGAGGGAGAGGGAGAGGGAGAGGGAGAGGGAGAGGGAGAGGGAGAGGGAGAGGGAGAGGGAGAGGGAGAGGGAGAGGGAGAGGGAGA
>OZ024867.1:4822359-4824859 GCA_964017155.1 Oasisia sp. SBJ-2009
CTGCTTGATTTCATTGGATGATTAGCTCCAGCGTCTCTCGACGTTTGTGGCGCTTTGCCTTAATCGGATTGATTAATCAATCTTAAATCTGCACTGCATGCACAATTCACTGTGTGTATTTAATAAACTGTTCATGTTTTCCGTCACAAAGATTATAATTCACGAGCGGCAAAACAGATGCACGTTGCGATGTATATAATATGAAAACTCTCATTTCTGCGAAGGAAATGACGACGCCGACTTGAATTGAACACAAGGCCATCCAGAGAAGAAAGTAAGGCACGTCGTTTAAACCTGTCCAATTAGTGTTGTCGTATTTCAACATGCGCGCTAATCCTGGTAATCCATTCACCCACGTCCTATGTATGAGAACAAGATTATCTCTTCTAATTATTAACCGACGTACTTATTCCAATTTTTTCAAGCGTAAAGCTAACAATCGACTTACCGTATGTGTAAAGTCACAGCAACGCAAATAACGAAACCGTATCAGTCTTAAAGGTCCAATATAAGATATCCCCATTGATCGTTCTCCGACGTGAAACACCAGTTTTAAGGTAAGAGATCGTACTATCGCAAATGCAGATATTCTCCTGTAATTTATATATACGATCTGTTTTTATAGAACGTGGCTATTAAAAGTGTTACGGTACCAAGTAAAATAAATCAGCCTAATTAATTGCTAATGAATAGGTTGTCTCTGGTGGGCATAGTTCGAGAAAGCCGGTTTCGTTTGCGGCAATTTCCGTAAATCGATTCAGTCACCAATGTCAATAGACCCTAGCTGTATGTGCAACTATATCTGTCTGGCGCACGTGTCGTATTTCAACAGAACCGTTTTAGTCGTTTATTATTAATTAGTTTATCAAACATTAAACTAAACAAGATTGTCACATATCACGGAAGTAATAATTGCATTACTTATGCGGGACTATTTTTATGCATTTTATTAAATGTATAACCTTTTACATATTAATATAGACATACAAAAAAAATGCGCGCATATTTAATTTGTACGCATACAAATTATATACACATATGCACACACAAACATATACATATACATATACATACACATAAATACATACGCACACACACGCATGAATACACATCAAACCGCACATGTACACGCCGCTTTTATACACATAATATACACCGCACTCGCGCACATACACGTACTGGCACGCACGCACGCGCACGCGCACACACATACACACGTATACACACACACACACACACACACACACACACACACACACACACACACACACACACACACACACACACACATATATATATATATATATATATATATATATATATATATATATATATATACACACATACACACACCTACACACACATACATACACATACACACACACATACACACACACGCACACACGTACGCACGCACGCACACACACGCGCTCGCGCACGCACACACACACACACACACATGCACACACACACTCACGCACGCGCGCGCACACACATACAGTGCTGGGATGTAACGAATTACATTTACTTCGTTACATTACTTAAGTAGTTTATTTTGAAATCTACTTGTAACGAAGTACATTTTTTGGGAATTACTTTAACTTGTAACGAAGTACTTTTTGGTTTACTTTCTTACTTTTTTACTTCTAAATTTTGCGTTACTATAATCTACCACCAATTTTAAAATTAGTCTCGACCCCTGATTGTGTAGTCGTTGTTTGCTTTGCGCTCGCCGCTCGGGCCGACAACATGGCATCAATCGTGTTTCACGCTGATCTATTATGTGACTGGCGCTAGGTTTCCGAGACGTTCCAGTGGTTGTTAAAACCCATGAAGGGTCTGTTTGATTAAGGTCAATTAAAGAGTAAATGTGGGGCTAGGCATTGTTTGTTTTGTGCATGCATCAATGATCAGTCGCATTTCCCTGTTGCCAGTCTTGGCTTCGCACATCGGTGTTTCCGCAAGACCGGCGCGTCGACCATGCCGCGAGTCAATGGGTTGAAAATTGCAATCGAGAGTCATTAAAACTTATGTTTGGAAACGGATAAATAGGTTGCATCTCAGTAGAAAAGATCAGTATAATGCTAGGTTTTAATGTCATGATGAATTGCGTCACAAATATTAGGCGTAACACTTAGCCATGCAAAACATGCTACTGATGCATACACTTATGAATTCATCAACCGTGTATAAAACGGGGAGTCGTAGTCGTTTTGGCGTGGTAAATGCGCGTTATATATCGGTATTTTAGCGATAACTGAAAGACGAAGGACGTTTTGCCAATAATGAGCGTATTGATTTTAGTTTTGAATTTTTCTACGCGTTCAGCGACTGAGAGCCAGAGTATTATTCTAGATCTCATATTATCGTTCATCTCCATACATCATGGTCTGTTGGTGCATAATTTATTTCAAAACTACAATTTCGTAAATGTTTTGTTGTTCAACACTCAACAGTGTGTAACAATGTTTTTTGAACATCGCATAGACTGCGCGGTCGA
>OZ024867.1:4827359-4829859 GCA_964017155.1 Oasisia sp. SBJ-2009
ATATATATATATATATATATATATATATATATATATATATAGATATATATATGTATACATATATATATGTATACATACATATATATATAAGTATATATATATATATATATATATATATATATATATATATAGTCACAACAAAACGGACTAGTTACTTAGATTATGTTTGTTTCACACCAAAACGTATTCCGTATAAGTATGGCAAAAACGAACTTTCCAATAAGTTTATCTTTCGGTGTCTGCTCGTAATTCCTTAGTTCCTTAGAACTTAGGATATCCCTAAGTACTACACCGCCTCGTGACCTTTGACCGGTGATTTATACATGTTCCTTTCTTTGTGCCCACGCTACGGTGTAAAAATGGAACAGCCTACGTCACCCGAACGCAACATCAGAAGCGAGACATGGAAAGGAGATGAAACTATGTAAAGTCAACAACATCTGCCTTGAGACAAAGGCATCGAAGAGAAAACAACCATATTTTGGACGACGGTGAAATAGGGTCATCTTCGCTTGGCGAAGGACAGACAACTAGCGTAGATCACTAATGACTGTTGACGTGACACTATTGTTATTGTTACAGAACAAATGTTTGGTCTTCATAGGGTGACACACACACACACACACACACACACACACACACACACACACACACACACACACACACACACACACACACACACACACACACACACACACACTCACTCACTCACTCACTCACTCACTCACTCTGCGACATTGACACATACACTCACTCACACACTACTCATTCACTTACACATATACACATTAATACATACAAATACCCACTCACCCAGGCACCTATACATTTAAACACACATACAACAAAACCTGGACTACAGAAATCGAGAATGGTGGATCGTATAATGAAGGTGGTGACGTCACTTCCACGAATGCAGCCAGCTGTGTCCATCATGAAGACCCAAGTATAAGTAAATACAATAAACTAAATACAAAAAACTAAATACGACTAACTAAATACAAGCTCAAGACGTCATTATCAAATCTGAGACCAGTGGGGAACGAATGCAAATTTCGGTCCAGTTGGACGAAAAGACCCCCGGGCATCACGGAAAAAACTAAGACAAATGCCGACCGCTAGAGACTGCAACCAGAGACAGCAACTAGAGACTGCCACTAGAGACTGCCACTAGAACAACCGCCTAAGTCTCCTTCGCAAAATCAACACCGGTCATGTTGACATCACCTTAGACCAGAACCTCCAACGGAGTGACCCCAGAACGCGGGGAGCCCAGCGTTTTCGACATGCAAGGGCAGACCACCCAGCCCTTTACCATTCATTTTTCATGCAACCCTTAGACAGTGGAATAGGCTCCCCACAAGCCTATCAGCCACCACATGCCCAGAGGCTTTCAGAACTGGCCTTCGTGCCTTAACATCTGCCTTAGTTTCTTCATAAGACTATGTACATCATAATAATACTTTTTTTAAATCACCAGAGGTTCATAGAATATCTTTATTAACGTTTTAATTTTAATTAGTTAATATAAATTTTGTTTTTATATAAACTGTTTTAAGAGAGCACACACCGCCCCTCCCAAGCGCACAAGTTGTGATTGGACTTTTAACGCCCGGAAAAGGCCCAGTCCAGTATATGGAAGAAGAGACAGCAACTAGGTTTGGAGAGCAAAATTAAAAATACCTCTGAGTGTGACAGTCAGTACAAGTAAAGTTGACAGTTTGGCGGATTCTCCTTGACGTTGTGTTTAGTCTGATTGGCTGCCGTAACGATTATAGATACGATTGATAAACTGCGCGAACATAATTATATTACCCACGGTTGCCCTCGTGGAGCGAAATATCGATATTTTCGTAAACAGGAGCGTCGCATACATGGCGAGCGTGTCCTTTCATTCGGCTGTTTCGACCCGTGGCCTGCACTGAACCAGTCGTATGGTAATTTGGCGGGCATTTTGCATTGTATTTTGATCCGTTTGCTTACGTCATATGGTAATGTGGCGGGCATTTTGCATCGTCTTGTAACCCGTTTGGTTACGTCACATGGAATTTGGCGGGCATTTTGCATCGACTTGTAATCTGTTATCTTACGTCATATGATAATTGTTGCGGGCATTTTGCATAGATTTGTGACCCGTTTTCTTACGTGGTACGGTAATTTGGAGGTTGTCATACGAAGAAAGCGCTCGTGAGATATGAAGGGTTTTTGGAATCGCGTGGTTGTCGGTGGTCAAGCGTGCATTAGACTGGACACCCGTCGGGTGGCGTGCGAAGAAGGACGGAAGTGTTCGGAAATAATTGGATCTTGTGTATGTGTGCATGCGTGCGCGAATGTGTGTGCGCGCGCGTGTGGGCACTCCCTCAAACGTGCCTGTTTGTGCACGTATCCATCGTTCCTTTGCTTGCACCACTGACATCGTTTACACACGGCGTGACTCAACCAGAGAGCTAAACATTACAACGACATTACGTAAGCCTCAAATCCATTAGAACGTATGATG
>OZ024867.1:4837359-4839859 GCA_964017155.1 Oasisia sp. SBJ-2009
GAGACAGGGAGACACGGAGACAGGGAGACAGGGAGACAGGGAGACAGGGAGACAGGGAGACAGGGAGACAGGGAGACAGGGAGACAGGGAGACAGGGAGACAGGGAGACAGGGAGACAGGGAGACAGGGAGACAGGGAGACAGGGAGACAGGGAGACAGGGAGACAGGGAGACAGGGAGACAGGGAGACAGGGAGACAGGGAGAGAGGGAGACAGGGAGACAGGGGGACAGGGGGACAGGGGGACAGGGGGACAGGGGGACAGGGGGACAGGGGGACAGGGGGACAGGGGGACAGGGGGACAGGGGGACAGGGGGACAGGGGGACAGAGGGACAGAGGGACAGAGGGACAGAGAGACAGAGAGACAGAGAGACAGAGAGACAGAGAGTAAAGAGAGACAGAGAGACAGAGGGACAGAGGGACAGAGGGACAGAGGGACAGAGGGACAGAGGGACAGAGGGACAGAGGGACAGAGGGACAGAGGGACAGAGAGACAGAGGGACAGAGGGACAGAGAGACAGAGGGACAGAGGGACAGAGGGACAGAGGGACAGAGAGACAGAGAGTAAAGAGAGACAGAGAGACAGAGGGACAGAGGGACAGAGGGACAGAGAGACAGAGGGACAGAGGGACAGAGGGACAGAGGGACAGAGGGACAGAGGGACAGAGGGACAGAGAGACAGAGGGACAGAGGGACAGAGGGACAGAGGGACAGAGAGACAGAGGGACAGAGAGACAGAGGGACAGAGGGACAGAGAGACAGAGAGACAGAGGGACAGAGGGACAGAGGGACAGAGAGACAGAGAGTAAAGAGAGACAGAGAGACAGAGGGACAGAGGGACAGAGGGACAGAGAGACAGAGGGACAGAGAGACAGAGGGACAGAGAGACAGAGAGACAGAGGGACAGAGGGACAGAGGGACAGAGGGACAGAGGGACAGAGGGACAGAGGGACAGAGGGACAGAGGGACAGAGGGACAGAGGGACAGAGAGACAGAGGGACAGAGGGACAGAGGGACAGAGGGACAGAGGGACAGAGAGACAGAGAGACAGAGAGACAGAGGGACAGAGGGACAGAGAGACAGAGAGACAGAGGGACAGAGGGACAGAGGGACAGAGAGACAGAGAGACAGAGGGACAGAGGGACAGAGGGACAGAGGGACAGAGGGACAGAGGGACAGAGAGACAGAGAGACAGAGAGACAGAGGGACAGAGGGACAGAGAGACAGAGAGACAGAGGGACAGAGGGACAGAGGGACAGAGAGACAGAGAGACAGAGGGACAGAGGGACAGAGGGACAGAGGGACAGAGGGACAGAGGGACAGAGAGACAGAGAGACAGAGAGACAGAGGGACAGAGGGACAGAGGGACAGAGGGACAGAGGGACAGAGGGACAGAGAGACAGAGGGACAGAGAGACAGAGAGACAGAGAGACAGAGAGACAGAGGGACAGAGGGACAGAGGGACAGAGGGACAGAGGGACAGAGAGACAGAGAGACAGAGGGACAGAGGGACAGAGGGACAGAGGGACAGAGGGACAGAGGGACAGAGGGACAGAGGGACAGAGGGACAGAGAGACAGAGGGACAGAGAGACAGAGAGACAGAGAGACAGAGGGACAGAGGGACAGAGGGACAGAGAGACAGAGAGACAGAGAGACAGAGAGACAGAGGGACAGAGGGACAGAGGGACAGAGGGACAGAGGGACAGAGGGACAGAGGGACAGAGGGACAGAGGGACAGAGAGACAGAGAGACAGAGAGACAGAGGGACAGAGGGACAGAGGGACAGAGGGACAGAGGGACAGAGAGACAGAGAGACAGAGAGACAGAGAGACAGAGGGACAGAGGGACAGAGGGACAGAGGGACAGAGGGACAGAGGGACAGAGAGACAGAGAGACAGAGAGACAGAGAGACAGAGAGACAGAGGGACAGAGGGACAGAGGGACAGAGGGACAGAGGGACAGAGGGACAGAGAGACAGAGAGACAGAGAGACAGAGGGACAGAGGGACAGAGGGACAGAGGGACAGAGGGACAGAGGGACAGAGAGACAGAGGGACAGAGAGACAGAGAGACAGAGAGACAGAGAGACAGAGGGACAGAGGGACAGAGGGACAGAGGGACAGAGGGACAGAGAGACAGAGAGACAGAGGGACAGAGGGACAGAGGGACAGAGGGACAGAGGGACAGAGGGACAGAGGGACAGAGGGACAGAGGGACAGAGAGACAGAGGGACAGAGGGACAGAGAGACAGAGAGACAGAGGGACAGAGGGACAGAGGGACAGAGGGACAGAGAGACAGAGAGACAGAGAGACAGAGGGACAGAGGGACAGAGGGACAGAGGGACAGAGGGACAGAGGGACAGAGAGACAGAGGGACAGAGAGACAGAGAGACAGAGGGACAGAGGGACAGAGGGACAGAGGGACAGAGGGACAGAGAGACAGAGAGACAGAGAGACAGAGATACAGAGGGACAGAGGGACAGAGGGACAGAGGGACAGAG
>OZ024867.1:4844859-4867359 GCA_964017155.1 Oasisia sp. SBJ-2009
GTAACAATAAAAGATCTAATAAATTCTAATAAATCTAATATATAATAAATATAATAAATATAATAAATATAATAAATATAATAAATATAATAAATATAATAAATATAATAAATATAATAAATATAATAAATATAATAAATATAATAAATATAATAAATATAATAAATATAATAAATATAATAAATATAATAAATATAATAAATATAATAAATATAATAAATATAATAAATATAATAAATATAATAAATATAATAAATATAATAAATATAATAAATATAATAAATATAATAAATATAATAAATATAATAAATATAATAAATATAATAAATATAATAAATATAATAAATATAATAAAAATAATAAATATAATAAATATAATAAATATAATAAATATAATAAATAGAATAAATAGAATAAATAGAATAAATAGAATAAATAGAATAAATAGAATAAATAGAATAAATAGAATAAATAGAATAAATAGAATAAAAATAATAAAAATAATAAATAGAATAAATAGAATAAATAGAATAAATAGAATAAATAGAATAAATATAATAAATATAATAAATATAATAAATATAATAAATATAATAAATATAATAAATATAATAAATAGAATAAATAGAATAAATAGAATAAATAGAATAAATAGAATAAATAGAATAAATAGAATAAATAGAATAAATAGAATAAATAGAATAAATATAATAAATATAATAAATAGAATAAATAGAATAAATAGAATAAATAGAATAAATAGAATAAATAGAATAAATAGAATAAATAGAATAAATAGAATAAATAGAATAAATAGAATAAATAGAATAAATAGAATAAATAGAATAAATAGAATAAATAGAATAAATATAATAAATATAATAAATATAATAAATATAATAAATATAATAAATATAATAAATATAATAAATATAATAAATATAATAAATATAATAAATATAATAAATATAATAAATATAATAAATATAATAAATATAATAAATATAATAAATATAATAAATATAATAAATATAATAAATATAATAAATATAATAAATATAATAAATATAATAAATATAATAAATATAATAAATATAATAAATATAATAAATATAATAAATATAATAAATATAATAAATATAATAAATATAATAAATATAATAAATATAATAAATATAATAAATATAATAAATATAATAAATATAATAAATATAATAAATATAATAAATATAATAAATATAATAAATATAATAAATATAATAAATATAATAAATATAATAAATATAATAAATATAATAAATATAATAAATATAATAAATATAATAAATATAATAAATATAATAAATATAATAAATATAATAAATATAATAAATATAATAAATATAATAAATATAATAAATATAATAAATATAATAAATATAATAAATATAATAAATATAATAAATATAATAAATATAATAAATATAATAAATATAATAAATATAATAAATATAATAAATATAATAAATATAATAAATATAATAAATATAATAAATATAATAAATATAATAAATATAATAAATATAATAAATATAATAAATATAATAAATATAATAAATATAATAAATATAATAAATATAATAAATATAATAAATATAATAAATATAATAAATATAATAAATATAATAAATATAATAAATATAATAAATATAATAAATATAATAAATATAATAAATATAATAAATATAATAAATATAACAAATATAACAAATATAACAAATATAATAAATAAATAAATATAATAAATATAATAAACATAATAAACATAATAAACATAATAAACATAATAAACATAATAAACATAATAAACATAATAAACATAATAAATATAATAAATATAATAAATATAATAAATATAATAAATATAATGAATATAGTTATTATAAATAAATGTAACACATTTCTATTTACATATAATGCATATTATAAATACAATAAAAAAAAATTTCTTCTAAATTTAATAAATATGATCAAATTAATCAACTTAATCAAGTTCATACATGTAATAAATTCAAAATATTTTAGAAATTTAAAAATACATTTTTTAAACCTTATAAATGTTATCAGTTTAATGTTGTTTTAATAACTTTAACATCTAAATACATTGATTTACAATGCATTTACTAATTAAAAACAATAATAAATATAACAGCCACTTGTCTACTCAATGTCAAACTGAGAGTTGCACAGATGTTTGATCGAGGCAATGTGTTACGACATGTCCTGTTTCATCACCTGTCCTGTTGAGACCCCGCAGACACGCCGTGGAGCCCCGCGTGCGGCAGTAGTCTGACGCGAGGCTGTCGAACGGGTTCCTCAGCAGCAAGATGGCGCGTCGACACAACCTGTTGGCGTCTTCCGGTCTGTGGGTCTTCACCACCAGCACGGAGCCGTTGGTGACGGGGGTGAATGGCGGGTATATGAGGTCACCGGCAGGGCGCGGGTCGCGGTAGATGGTGCCCGTGTATACACCTACACGGGACGGTGTAGGGGTGTTATGTATATGTGTACGTAAACGTCGTTAAATATATTACATATTTTATATATATATATATATATATACATACATATATATATATATATATATATATATATATATATATACATATACATATATATATATATATATATATATATATATATATATATATATATATATGTATATGTATATATGTAGTATGTATAATAAATATATATATATATATTACATACTACATATATATATATATATATATATATATATATATATATATATATATATATGTATATGTAGATATGTAGTGTATATATATATATATTATATATATATATTACGTTAATATATATATATATATATTTATATGTAGTATGTATAATATATACATATATATATATATATATATATATATATATATATATATATATATATATATTATACATACTACATATACATATATATATATATATTAACGTAATATATATATATATATATATATATATATATATATATATATATATATATATATATATATATATAATATATATATATATATATATATATATATATATATATATATATATATATATATATATATATATATATATATATATATATATATTATAAGTATATACATTATTACAAAGATTGCAGTATGCAGCTAACATTAAACATGTAACAACTGAGCTTCAGCCCTAAGTATTCCCCGTAGAAGAACATAAGTGGTAGGAATGTTCTCTAGATTTGTGTTTATCCTTACAAATGTATTCTAGTAGTTTGGACGTGATGAGCTATCTCTATGAGCACATATTCGTAGACGATGACTCGACACTATTGACTAGCTTATGCCAATATTTGTTCTCGCCTCTGGTCTTCTGAACTGTTAAAATAATAATTATGGCATATTTAGATATCCATCTAATTTCTTGCCTGCCAACTAGTTTTAAATGGTAATTACTTGTCAATGTATTAAACTAATCATAATGTGTCATTTGCAGAACTGTGCTTCAATAAGGGCAATGCCAGCAGCGTCACGATTATCACGGTCGTCAGACGAAGCAGGTGAAGATCAGTGAATCAAATATACTTGCCTACAGGAGGCTAAGAAGGTGTCAATTGATTAATTTAAGTGAAATATAATTAATTTTCAAATAACATTGAATGTATCATGCAATTCACATTCTCATATGAAAATACTAAACCTGTCTACATTTCGGAAAAGGTCGTAGTGCAAAATGTGTTGGAAGATGCATAAAAGGTCGTGTAATGGTTGCAAGGAAGTTCCAAAAAGGTTGTGAGAAGGTCACTGATACGTTGTGTAAAGGTTGCTGGAAAGTTGCCTATAGGTTGCGCTTTGGTTGTGGGGAGGTAATTTCACAACGTAATTTCGCAACGTTGTCGTCACGTAACTGGGAGTCTACACAACGATGTTATGGCAACTTCACTTCATATATAAATCATGTATATATATATATATATACGTGTATATATACATGTATATATTTATATATACACACACACACACACACACACACACACACACACACACACACACACACACACACACACACACACACATATATATATATATATATATATATATATATATATATATATATATATATATATATATATATATATATATATATATATTAAAATGGCGCGTGGACTGGTGATTAAACGTAAACTGCGCCCTCATTTAGTACATAACAATAACAGGTTAACGGCAATTTAATATCCCAAACGACAGAGAAACCGTCCATAACACGGTGTTAGGTGTACGGACACGCAAAGCTGGTTGTCAGTGACTTTCTGTCACCGAAACCTGACACCATACTCGATGACTTGCGCACGTAAATTCGGTGACCGTTGGAGGCGAGGCTGGTTAATAGGGCGTGCAAGTCTCGCGCGCGAAAACGAGGCAGTTGGGGGCAGAAAGTCCATATTCTCCATGTTAACGTATAGGACTTCGTTTTGGTTGTAAATGTAATAATCGAACTGTTCCAGTCTAACTATTTCAGTTATACTGTCCAAAGGATTATTACAAGCAGAAGCAGTGGAACACTTTGCCGGTGACAATGATCACGGAAATCATGAATTTTAATCGATTATTATGGTGGTTGCCATGGCATCGCCGACTAGTACTTGTGTTTGGCGATCTTCAATAATAATGAAAAGTGCCATTTTTCGCGCAGTACAACCTGTTTGGGGCAAATGTATACATGTGTTATGATTATGTGCATTTAGACAACCTGTCAGATATAAGTGCTTATTGAAACCACAACGTACAGCTATGTAAAATGAAAAACCCGTAAAAAATACATACGACCTAAATTTGTGGGGAGTGTCTATTATCTACACTACATAAATCGCTATGTCTATGATAGTGTGGTAAACTTAATATTAAATCGAACATTTAAGATAAGACAGGTATATAACACAAGATATTTATGTTTTGATTTTCCTAATATTCATCAGTCGGAAGTTACAGCTGTCATCCATCGAATATTATTCTTATGACTAGTCCCGAAATCAGCTCCAGTCGCGCGGAGTCTCGCCATGTATCGTGACCCACTTACGGGCCCTATAGAGTCGTTAGGTTCAGGTGCGCCTGGGGCTGACACCTCAGAGGATGGACGATGTAAATGCGTTGTATCGTGTGTTTGCCCTCGCCAGAATCGGAATTACCACCCAAATTGTAAGAAGAAACGCTCGTTTCAAGGTTCGACAACGCATTTCTTTATACTGAATAAAGTTCACGTTCACACACGCGAATCACATGACAAAACCTTGCATTGGCAAGTCGTTTATAAAACAACTTCGAAGCTCTGAGTGCTCTACTCGTTTTGAGCCTTCTACAAAACCCCTAACCTCTACATATAATTAACTATTATTTATCAGTATGAGTATTTTAGTATTAGGAAGATTAATATTATTTATTTATATTGAACATTTTAGTTTTTTACTGATCTATTTATTTTACAACTACGTCTCTATTTTAAATTTTTAGTCAATATGTATATTCATGTAAAGTGTAATGCGCCTCTGAATGGTTCTATTGCTAGATATATGGCGTAGAGAAATACTGTATTTATTATATTATTATTATATTATGCTTAAAGTTCGCCGGGAAATTTAGAAGTCATCGTAAAAATATGAGCAACCATCTCTTATCAGAATTGTAATTTTGAACAAAAAATGGGAGACCGAAGTCATCTTCGTCTGCCCGACCTTTGACTAAACGTCCCACCGTGCCTTAAAAACAAAGACCATTTACCAGCATGCATCTCGGGGCGCATGCGCAATTAACTACGTCCGGTCGTAGTTTGCTCAAGGTTGCTAGTTCGTTCACGCCGTCAATTTGCCAGCACCTACGAAATCTATTGAAATTCCAACAGAAATGTGTAGCGTGCATTTGTTTTGATCGGCCTGTCAAAGCTAGATATTTTTTAAATGCAAACTAAGCGAGCGTCGACAGGTATGGGGTCTAAATATAAAATACATTACGTGTCAGCATAGATATAAATATAGAGGGATCGCCGACTCCGAATGTAGATAAAATATGTTCGAATCACGCAGCGGCCTCACCGGGAATCATACAACATCGAAACCATGGAGGCTCACTGTTCCAACAGTGGCAACACGGAAGTGGATTCTGTACCAATTTCCAAACATCAGAATATACTTGAGGCAAGATTAAATCGGAAAATAATCATATAATATGGATAGTTTATTGTCAATTGTTGTTTTAAAACGGAGACATACATTAACTCATGCGAAAGACCAAAACAATACGAGCGATATTATAGCCATATAGGTATCACTCACGGTCTAGAATACAAATATACTCGGTCTCAATCAGAAATAATGGGCACTACAGTACTTCTATATCCAAAGTTTAGCCAATTAAGCATGCATATGTGACATATGTAGTGTTGCCATAGTACAGTGCCAAACCAACTGTTTGTGTCTTTGTGTCTTGTCTTGCCATGGCTCCACCATCGAGCCCATGGCAGTGGCATTGACCATTGTGATTGAGGGATTCTATATCTGACTGTAACTATGACTGTGATTGGAGGTGACGTGGTTACTCTAGACTTCATTGAATAGGCGGATCTTTTTAGCCTGTTAACAAGCGTTCTATAGTATTATGTGGAGCTTAAAAAATTAGGCCTCCAAAAACTCTACTCTTCCTGGTGCTTCTACTTGTTGCTCGTAGCTGATTATAACATCTTGGATGCTGATATGTATACATTACATACACTTAATATATTTATCTTACATATTTCCACTTTAATACTAATATTATAATTATATTATTTGTATTCTATTTTTAGTACAACTCACAAGGAGTCACCGCAGTGATAGCATCACCACTGAACAAGTGTTTGAAATTTGAGGTCTTCCCATCTTTGTCAAAATAACTCATGGGCAGAGTTTCCTCATTGTCAAGGCATATTAACTGCACCTGACGATTGTATCATTAACCATACATAACTCATCATTCACTATATTGAAGGTCATGGAGGAGCTCATCAGGACCAATCTTAGGTTTAGCAGAAGTAGATTATTGTATGTTATGTTGGTGGTTTTGCTTTGGGTCGATCGATGAAATTGTGTTGTAATGATGAGCACTGATTGTTAATCACATCATTAAAGGAGAGCGTGAATTATTTACAAGTAAACTGATATTGACAGACTAGAGGTTTATGCGAGCGAAAGTATGTTACGATTTCTTTCTTTGTGTCTTGTGAATCTATCATCAGGCTTAAATGCAGGGTGACGTCACGAGTCGGCGACCCCTCTATATTGATATCCATGGTTTCAGTGACACACCGGACTTTGTTTGTCTGACAACGCGGTTGTGTCCATGTGCGCTTCTATTCAACTCAGCCAGCGCGGTAGACAGTGCTGTCAAATTCATAATTAATCGGTGTCTGCATTGAGTCGAAGGTTTTTTAAGAGAGGAGTATTATATTCTCTTCACGCCTCCTTCAGATTATATACGACGTGGGTGTGGTCTGTCGTTGAGTATCCGCTTGTGAATCCAGCTTGCTCTCGTGGCTGGTTTTCGTCGAGTGTCTTCTCTAGCGTTTGCGTTAGTACTTTCGTGAGTACTTTATACATGTTTCATTTTAGACATATAGGTTTGTGTGTGTGTGTGTGTGTGTGTGTGTGTGTGTGTGTGTGTGTGTGTGTGTGTGTGTGTGTGTGTGTGTGTGTGTGTGTGTGTATCGCTCCGCTGGACAGGTCGACGTTTTTTTTAATCCAACGAATACTATTTATTATATACTCAACCCGTCCGTCCGCCCGTCCGCCCGCCCGCCCGCCCTCCCGCCCGCCCGCCCGCCCGCCCGCCCGCCCGTCCGTCCGTCCGTCGTCCGTCCGTCCGTCCGTCCCTCCTTCCCTCCTTCCCTCCTTATAATGAAGTGTGTTTCCGATTCGAGTTTTGTACGCGAGTAGGAGTATTATATCCTCTTCACGTGTCCTTCAGATTATATACGACGTGGCTGGGGTCTGTCGTTGAGTATCCGCTTGTGAATCCAGCTTGCTCTCGTGGCTGGTTTTCGTCGAGTGTCTTCTTTAGCCTTTGCGTTAGTACTTTCGTGAGTACTTAATAGATGTTTGATAGTAGACATATCGGTTTGGGTATATATATATATATATATATATATATATATATATATATATATATATATATATATATATATATATATATATATATATATATATATATAATGTCTGGTATGCAGGTATTGCAATACCTCAGGGAGTTTGACGCCCCTGCCATGCAGAGTTGTGAATCACTGCCTTGTGGTACAGGTTCTTGTCAGAACCGAAGGCTAAGGGAGCAAACCCTAACCAGAAAACCATGTCACTGTGGCAGCATCAAGGGCGATTGATGTATGGAACTCCCAACATTTCTCGACCACCCACTGCAGGGACAAATAGTTTGCGCCTGTCTTGACATGTTCTTGCCGGTGTGAGACCTCTATTTGTTCCCCGAGAGAGTGTCGCTAGTAACTTGCAAAAGCCAGCGGCACTTCAACAATTTTTGCTAGCAGCTTCCATGAAATGTACAACTGCACGAAACATGATACCGGATCGGCCGTCGCCCTGGTTACCAAATACCGCGCTGCTCGACCTCATCTTCCATCGACAGTGAAAAATCAGCTAGGAAGAAGAAGACAACTACTGACAATTGGACAATGGAACGTCAGGACTCTCCTCGACCGAGATGGAGCTAACCGACCAGAAAGACGTACGGCACTAGTAGCAATGGAACTTGCCAAATACAACATCGACATCGCCGTCCTATGTGAAACAAGGTTCTCAGAGTCTGGTAGTCTCAACGACTTGGAATACTCTTTCTTCTGGAGTGGCAAACCCGAAGGAGAAAGAAGGGAGGCCGGAGTGGGCTTTGCTATCAAAAAGGATATCGTCACAAAGCTGACAGAAATGCCACGGCCAGTAAGTGACAGAATCATGACGATGAGACTACCTCTGAGCAAGGACAACTTTGCTACAATTAACAGCGTGTATGCTCCGACAATGACAAACCCAGACGAAAACAAGGAGGCCTTCTACAACCAGCTGGCAAGTGTGCTCAGTGGCATCCCTCGTACAGATAAGCTACTGCTGATAGGAGACTTCAATGCGAGGATAGGAAGAGACAATGACAAGTGGCCCTTGGTCATGGGCAAACATGGGATTGGGAAATGCAACTCCAATGGCGAGCTTCTACTGGCTTTGTGCTCTGAGTTCGAACTGATAGTGACGAACATCATGTTCAAGCAGAAGGATGAACACAAGACCACCTGGATGCATCCTCGTTCCAGACACGGGCATATGATCGACTTCATCATCACGAGGTGTCGGGATAAGATGGACATCCACAGTACCCGAGCCATGCGTGGAGCAAACTGTTGGACCGATCACCAGATGCTGAGGTCAAAAGTGGCTTTCAAAATACGACATAAGCACAGCAGGCAAGGAACAAGTAAGCCGACCAAGCTCAACACAGCAAAACTAAGTACCACCAGCCATAGGGAGAGTTTTGAGCAGGAGATGGACAGTGCTCTCGCCCAATGGGAGGAGAAGGAAAACTCAACACCAGACGAGAAATGGGCAGCTCTGCAGCAGGTCGTGTACAACACAGCAAAGACACATCTTGGCAAGCCAGGCAGAAAACACCAGGACTGGTTCGACCCCAACGACCAGGAGCTACAAACTCTTATGAGCAGAAGAGACCAAGCCCACCAGAGAGTGTTGCAAACCAGGAGCACTAGATCCACCACTACAGCATATAAAGACGCCTGCAGACTGCTACAAACACACTGGTGCACTGAAGTCAGACTGGTGGAAAAGGAACGCAGTGGAGCTGCAGAGAGCTGCTGACAGTAACAACATGAAGGGCTTCTACAATGGACTGAAGGAAGTGTGGGGACCACAAAAAGAAGGGACCTGTTCAACTGAAATCTGCAGATGGAATGGAGACCTTCTCTGACAGCAAGAGAGTTGTGGCAAGATGGAGTGAACACTTCCAGAAGCTACTCAACGTCCCTGGCGACATAGATCACGAAGCTTTGGACAACATCCAGCAGCGCATTATCAAGACAAGCCTAGATAAGATTCCAACTATGGATGAGATAGCTAAAGCAATCGCCGGCCTGAAAGATGGTAAAGCACCTGGAGGAGATGGAATTCCTGCAGAAGTATGGAAGCACGGAGGAGACAATCTGTTCAGCAGACTGCACCAACTAATCACCAATGCCTGGGAGGTGGGTTCTGTACCACAAGCATGGAAGGATGCCAGCATTGTAACCATCTACAAGAAAGGTGATCGAACAGACTGTGGGAACAATAGAGGAATCTCTCTTCTTTCCATAGCAGGCAAGATCTTCGCCAGTATCCTACTCAACAGACTATCGACCCACATAACACCAGAGGTAGTTCCAGAGACTCAATGTGGCTTCACAGGTAACCGGAGCACCGTGGATATGATATTCTGTCTCCGACAACTACAAGAAAAGTGCATTGAGCAGGACCGACCACTGTACATGCTATTTGTCGACTTCAGTAAGGCGTTCGATACAGTTGGGAGGACCGGGCTATGGCAGCTACTGAGGAAGTATGGATGCCCAGAGAAGTTCACAACAATGATCGATGCACTACATACCGGAATGATGGCGAATGTTAGTGTTGGATGGGAAGTCTCGGAATCGTTCAGTGTCACAAATGGGGTCAAGCAAGGATATGTACTGGCCCCCACGCTATTCTCCATCTTCCTATCAGCAATGCTCGATGATGCTTTCCAAGACATGGGGGATGGCGTCTACATACAGTCCAGACAGAGCCCTGACCTATTCAATGTCGCACACTTCAGAGCGAAGACCAAGACTACTCGGATACTGATGAGAGAGCTGCTATTCGCAGATGACAGTGCACTGGTTGCACACTCTGCTGAAGAGATGCAGAATATAGTGGATGCTTTCTCCAATGCGTCAAAGAAGTTTGGCCTGAAGATTAACATCAAGAAGACCGAGGTGCTGTACCAACCCAACTCTACAAGAACCCGAGAGGAGGATATCATGGTTGATGGAAACAAGTTGAACTCTGTTCTGGAATTCACCTACCTCGGAGTGATGGATGCATTGACGATGAAATATAGAGGAGGATAGCCAAGGCTAGTGCATCTTTCGGCCGACTACGCCAGAGACTCTGGAACAACCACCATGTGTCCATGCGGGTTAAAGGCAAGATACACCGTGCAATCGTGCTGTTCACCCTCGTATACGGAGCCGAGGCCTGGACAGTGTACAGACGACAGGTGAAAAAGCTGCATGCCTTCATAATGCGACATCAGCGATCGATCATGAGGATAACCTGGATGGACAAAGTGACAAACAAGGAAATACTCGAACGGACAGGGCTGCCATCTATGGAAGATCTTCTGATCAGAAAGAATCTCCGGTGGACTGGACACCTCATGAGGATGTCACCAGTCAGGCTACCAAACCAGGTTCTCTACTCCCAACTGTCTTCTGGTCAGAGAAAGAGAGGGCGCCCTCGTCTCCGGTTCAAGGATACCATCAAGAGAAACCTGAAGCTGAGAGACATAAAGATCGACTCCTGGACACCACTCTCACAGCAGAGAGATAAATGGAGAGCAACAGTCAAATGATGGAAGCAGTCTTTGTCGCTTCGCGACCGACAGCATGATGATGTTGATATATAATAAATTATATATATATATATATATATATATATATATATATATATATATATATATACCCAAACCGATATGTCTACTATCAAACATCTATTAAGTACTCACGAAAGAAGTAGATATATCGCTGCGCTGGACAGGTCAACGTTTTTAAATCAAACTAATAATATTATATATTCTACCCGTCCGCCCGCCCGCCCGCCCGCCCGCCCGCCCGTCCGTCCGCCCGCCCGCCCGCCCGCCCACCCGCCCGCCCGCCCACCCGCCCGCCCGCCCGCCCGCCCGCCCGCCCGCCCGTCCGTCCGTCCGTCAGTTTGAATGTCTTCATTAACTCATACCTGTGGCTATCGTGAGCATCCGGCGAGTCCATGAATTCCCAGAGCGCGGAAAACTGGCGAGAGCCGTCACGTGAGAGGAGACTCGGAGAACTTATACTCCGAGTAGCACGCCTCTGTGTCAGTGTCTTTATTCTCGCGCAAGTAGTCGAAGATACCTGAAGGTACACACGCGTTTCCCGGCGTGCACAGCGTCACTTCTCGCGAATAGATCATGTAGAAAATCACCAGACCAACACATGTTAACATCAGAAGGCGCCAATATCGCACGCAACGAAACGCAGATGGGAATTCCACATCTTCTCAACCATATCTTCTCAACGGCAAAGTTACAGTTCTGATACCGAAGAATGGATCCGTGTCCCAAGAGATAGACTCGGTAAGTAGAATGGCGCGAGACCTGGTGGTTAAACGTAAACTGCGTCCTCATTTAGTATATAACAATACGGCCTTGGCAATAGGATATATATATATATATATATATATATATATATATATATATATATATATATATATATTAAAATGGCGCGTGGACTGATGATTAAACGTAAACGGCGCCCTCATTTAGTACATAAAAATAACAGGTTAACGGCAATTTAATATCCCAAACGACAGGGAAACCGTCCATAACACGGTGTTAGGTGTACAGTCAAGCAACGCTGGGTGTCAGCGACCATCTGTCACGGAAACCTGACACCATACTCGATGACTTGCGCACGTGGATGCGGAGAACTTGGAGGCTGGTTAATAGAGTCGTTAGGTTCAGGTGCGCCTGGGGATGGCACCTCAAAGGATGGACGATGTAAATCGTGTGTTTGCCCTCGCCAGAATCGGAATGACCACCCAAAGTGTAGGAAGAAACGCTCGTTTCAAGGTTCGACAACGCATTTCTTTATACTGAATAAAGCTCACGTTCACACACGCGAATCACATGACAAAACCTTGCATTGGTAAGTGGTTTAAAAACAACTTCGAAGCTCTGACTGTCCTACTCGTTTCGGGCCTTCTACCAAACGTGTAACATTTACATGTTTAAAGTTCGTCGGGAAATTTAGAAGTCATCGTAAAAATATGAGCAACCATCTCATATCAGAATTGTAAGTTTGAACCAAGATGTGGAGAGATCGCCGACTCCTAATGGCGGTAAAATATGTTCGAATTTCGCAGCACCCTCACCGGGAGTCATAGAAAGTCGAAACAATGGACGCTCACTGTTCCAACAGTGGCAACACGGAAGTGGATTCTGTACCAATTTCCGACTCACGCATTCTTTTCGATTACGAGATTGCTTAATCCCTTGGTTTTGTCGCGCAACTGAGCTTGATCTTCGAGGATACTGGCGCAAAAGAAGTCATTATTATTGTTATCATTATAACATCAGAATGTAACTGAGGTCACATTAAATCGGAAAATCATCATATAATATGGATTATTGTCATTTTTTGTTTTAAAACGGAGACATATATTAAGTCATGCGAAAGACCAAAACAATACGAGCGATATTATAGCCATATAGGTATCACTCACGGTCTAGTATCACTCGGTCTCAATCAGAAATACTGGGCACTACAGTACTTCTATATCCAAAGTTTAGCCAATTAAGCATGCATATGTGACATATGTAGTGTTGCCATAGTACAGTGCCAAACCAACTGTTTGTGTCTGTGTGTCTTGTCTTGTCATGGCTCCACCATCGAGCCCATGGCAGTGGCATTGGCCGTTGTGATTGGGGGATTCTATGTCTGACTATAACTATGTCTATGATCGGAAGTAACGTGGTTACTCTAGACTTCGTTGAATAGGCGGATCTTTTTAGCGTGTCTACAAGCATTCTATAGTGGACCTTAAAAACATTAGGCCTCCAAAACCTTTACTCTTCCAGGTGCTTCTATTTGTTGCTCGTAGCTGATTATAACATCTTGGATGCTGATATGTATACATTACATACAGTTACTATATTTCTCTTACATATTTCCATTTTCTATATTTCTCTTATATATTTCCAGTTTGTTATTATATTTATATTATTTGTATTCTATTTTCAGTACAAGTCACAAGGAGTCACCGCAGTGACAGCATCACCACTGAACAAGTGTTTGAAAGTTGAGGTCTTCTCATCTCTGTCAAAATAACTCATGGGCAGAGTGTCATCGTTGTCAAGGCATACTAATTGCACCTGACGATTGTAACCATACATAGCTCATCATTCATTATATTTAAGGTCATGGAGGAGGTCATCAGGACCAATCGTAGGTTTAGCAGAAGTAGAGCAGGAGCAGATTAGTGTATGTTTTATTTTGGGTCGATCGAAGAATTTATGTTGTAGTTATGAGCACTGATTGTTAATCACATCATTAAAGGAGAGCGTAAATGATTTACAAGTAAACTGCGAAACAATGTTATGATTTCAATCTTCGTGTCTTGTGAATCTATCATCAGGCTTAAATGCAGGGTGACGTCATGAGTCGGCGATCCTTCTACATTTACATCTATGGTGTCAGTGGCACACTGAGCTTTGTTTTTCTGACAATGCAGATGTGTCCGTGTGCGCTTCTATTCAACTGAGCCAGCGCGGTAGACAGTGCTGTCAAATTCATAATTAATCGGTGTCTGCATTGAGTCGAAGGTTTTTTAAGAGAGGAGTATTATATTCTCTTCACGCCTCCTTCAGATTATATACGACGTGGGTGTGGTCTGTCGTTGAGTATCCGCTTGTGAATCCAGCTTGCTCTCGTGGCTGGTTTTCGTCGAGTGTCTTCTCTAGCGTTTGCGTTAGTACTTTCGTGAGTACTTTATACATGTTTCATTGTAGACATATAGGTTTGTGTGTGTGTGTGTGTGTGTGTGTGTGTGTGTGTGTGTGTGTGTGTGTGTGTGTGTGTGTGTGTGTGTGTGTGTGTTTATGTGTGTGTGTGTGTGTGTGTGTGTGTGTGTGTGTGTGTGTGTGTGTGTGTGTGTGTGTGTGTGTGTGTGTGTGTGTGTGTGTGTGTGTGTGTGTATCGCTCCGCTGGACAGGTCGACGTTTTTTTTAATCCAACGAATACTATTTATTATATACTCAACCCGTCCGTCCGTCCGTCCGTCCGTCCGTCCGTCCGTCCGTCCGTCCGTCCGTCCGTCCGTCCGTCCGTCCGTCCGTCCGTCCGTCCGTCCGTCCGTCCGTCCGTCCGTCCGTCCGTCCGTCCGCCCGCCCGCCCGCCCGCCCGCCCGCCCGCCCGCCCGCCCGCCCGCCCGCCCGCCCGCCCGCCCGCCCGCCCGCCCGCCCGCCCGTCCGTCGTCCGTCCGTCCGTCCGTCCGTCCGTCCCTCCTTCCCTCCTTATAATGAAGTGTGTTTCCGATTCGAGTTTTGTACGCATGCATGTAGTCAGTTTGACTGTCTTCACCAACACGTACCTGTGACTATCGTGAGCATCCGACGAGTCCACGAATTCCCAGAGCGCGGAAAACTGGCCAGAGCCGTCACGCTGAGAGGAGACTTAGAGAACTTATACTCCGAGTAGCACGCCTCTGTGTCAGTGTCTTTCGTCTCGCGCAGGTAGTCGACGATACGTGAATGTACACACGCGTTTCCCGGCGTGCACAGCGTCCCTTCTCGCGTATAGATCATGTAGAAAATCACCAGACCAACACATGTTAACATCAGAAGGCGCCAATAACGCACGCAACGAAATGGAACTGGGAATTCCATATTTTCTTAACGGCAAAGTTATTGTTCTGATACCAGTAGACGGAGACTGGATCCGTCTCCCAAGCGACAGACTCGGTAAGTAGAATGGAGCAAGGACAAGCGTTGGTCATTAAACGTAAGAGTCGCCATCATTTTGTAAATAACACCACGGCGTGTGCAATAATAGGCTTACGGCAGTTTTATGTCGTAAACGACACCGTAATTACCGAGAACACGGTGTAAGGTGTACGGATTAAGGTCCTTTGCGGGGCGGGTTACGGCCCGCAGCCCACTTTATAGTCACGTGGTATAACCAGAGTTTGATGACCATAGTGTAGTGACAACGACTCATCAAAGGAGAGACCAAAAATGGCGGGGTAGAGAAGCAACTCGCCGGAGAGACAAAATAGGCTGAAAGACGTCGCGATTCCCCACAACGACAGCGCTGTGCAGTGGATGTAGGTTGTTGATAAAGTTCAGGTCCAACACCCAGTCAAGGACGCCGCTGTCGCGCTTACATTTTCCCGGTAGTTATAGACTTTCCGATTGACGTTTCTGCGCATGCGCGATAAAAGTAAAATCATCAGTGTGCAGCGAAATGACAAGGCATTTTTTGTATAAATGCCACGGGCTGTTGGTTAACTTTCCTGTGATGATTACTGTGAAGAGTTTCTTAAAATGTCGTTCAATACAATAAAATATTACGTTTGCTTAAATCACTGTCATGTATTATGGCGCACTACAGTCACGTGATTTGTGCTTGCTATCGAAACATGCCTCAAAACTTGTTTGCGTCGTATTATCGCGACAAATAACTTTGCTGAGAGATTATTATACATCCTAACGAACAACCCGTAGTAATTATATGCATTGTACTTTCGCTGCACATTGGTGATTTTACATTTATCGCGCATGTGCAGAAACGTCAATAGGAACGTTTATAAAAATGTAAGCGCTATGTACAGCGCCACGCTCTCACAGAGGCGGGACTTCTGCCCAACTGTTGCATGTGTGGCTCCCTCTGCCGGCAACTTGCACGTAAGAAACAGGGACTACAGAAAGCGTTCGCCGACTATGATCTGACGACGTGGATAGGGTGAGGATGCATGACGCAGCGGTCATAGAGGCGGGGAAAGTCTTCGTGAATCTAAAACTAGTCTACACCCTGTGATGGTATGCCAATGTAAATGCATAGAACGACATATGCAGTCAAAGAGATCAGTCTTGGAAGATGACGAAACTCGAGGTCGATCAGTGTTATCCCTCTCTCCGCATGTAATCGTAATAAAGTGATTTGTTCAGTACTTCTGGTGTCGAATCAGATATGTATGAATGCGAGATGAGTCGGACAATCCGACTACACAGATGTCAGGCCAAGACGACACGTTTCACACCCCGTTCAATGCTTTTATAACCTTCGATTCTTATTCACTGAACTCGCTGTCACGTAATCATGATGATTTGTCGTTGATGCACGGGGGCGCCACCGTGCGGCGTCTCGATAACAATGGTTCGTTGATTCAAGTTCGTGCAGTAACAAACAAACGAATCAGTGTAATCACAAATGTCGTCGACATCTAGTGTCAGATTGATATACTACAATGTTGCCACCTATAGTGTCATGTTGGGTAGTGTCGCATTTTTTCAAACCAAACGTTGCAGTTCTCTAGTTACAGCTGTGATACACTGTTATAATTGTGATATACTGTGACAGTGTTGTAATTGTGATACACTGTTATAATTGTGATACACTGTTATAATTGTGATACACTGTTGTAAATGTAATTTTAATACATTGTTATGAATGTGATACATTGTTATGAATGCATTGTTCAAATTGTCCTACACTGGTATAATACTATAATAGTGATACGCTGTTTTAAAAATGAAGTGAAATGAAGTCGAGCACATTTTTTGTCTCGCTTAATCGATTCTCGACATTTATGCTAAGCACACACCTACCGATTAACGCCGACTTCAGTTGGCAGTTGGCGTAAGAAGCAGTTGGTGCTAAAGGCCAGTTAGTTCCGCCGACTAGCGCCGACTTTTGCCAGCACACAACTACCGACTAACGCCGACTGTCGGCGCTACGCGTGTCATTAAAAAATCAATGATATATATGCGTGTTTACTTACCCTTTTGGTGTTTACTGGAGAAAATTTATTTACAAGAATAACAGAGGAAGGAATTAAGAATTTCGGGCTGGCGATAGTGATAGTTGCATCATTACGATGTCGCCACCGCTGACGTCATCGACTACGAAAAACCAAGACAAGGGATGCGTCCACACATAGCGGCGAGAGAGGCGCACGGGGCGTGTGTACATTAAAGGGATACTCCAGTGAGTGAGAGGTTCATAGTATTGACTTGCATGTGTATACTATATTGGTTGTGCCTAGTAATTGCGCACAAAGATCGTTAATAAACAATTAGTTATAATTTAATGTTATAATTTATTATAATTTAATGTTATCAAAACCATGCTATCTTAGAGTCAGGGCGCTGCCATCTTGAGACGAATGCACCAGTGACGTAAGCCAAATAATTTACGTCACTGGCGCATTGTTGGAAAAGGCAAGGATTGGCAGAATCTTCGCTAATAATTGTGATTGTGACATAAGCAATCCGCGACGTACTGGATACATCAAATACCATTGGACATAGGTAGGATGGTCGAAAGTCCATGCGCCAGTGACGTAAGCGGTTTACGTCACTGGCGCATAAGTCTCAAGAATCCAACATGGAATGTTTCTGGTACAATTGTACTATAATTAATTGTTTATTAACGATCTTTGTGCATAATTACTATGCACAACCAATATATTATATAGGTGTAAATGCTATGAATCTCTCACTGACTGGTGTATCCCTTTAAGCGAGACTAATAGGAATGGTGCAATGTCCTAGTTCAGCATAGGCGAAACAGTTTGCTATTTGGCGAAAACTTACCTTTAATTGCAGCATTGGCTTGTTGAGATGGTGTTTGATTGAACAGGTCAGCCTGGGAGTAAAGTGTAAGGACATCTGAGCAGACGTGTGGACACAATACTGCGCTGTCATCATTTAAAAAATTTAAATGTTGGAAGCTATCTCCAACTATGTGAAAATAACTTCTCTTCTCTCAGTTACTGGACGGTGCCCTTTGCAGGGCGTTTAAAGTCCAACGAGAATGTGCGAGTCCACTATATGTTACACATTTACCCCCTGTTTGGGATCTTTTACTTCCCTTGGCATAGACACCAGATAGAAGGGACCACCGGCTTTTAGTGTCTCTTCCGAAAGACACAGGCAAATGTGGGGTGAATTTAGTTGCCTAAGTTTCGAAACGGCGGTAGGTGGGATTGATCCACCGTCCCCTCGATTGACAGTCCGGCGCTCTACCGCGCGACTACCGTCCTCCAACTTGGGGGGACAGTGGTGAACAAATCAACAACTACAGCCGTATCCCTTTCCATATTGTATCCTGGCCTTCTGTATATACATATAATATAATTTACAGCATGACATTATTTCAGCATCTTAAATACATTCAACATCATTAGGTTGCAGTTTTGCAGGAATATATGGCGCATCGTGAATGTCACCGAAACATTTCAACGAACATATGACATGTCGTATGTCCCATGAATATCTTCACATTGTCACATGAATATCTCCATAATGTCACAGCTGCATAATGTCACATTTCGACCAGCTGTACGTCTGTGTCTCTCCATAGACATGTCTTGTGATATTGACCAGGAACAAGGTCACTCCCATCATGTCTACGTTCCCATGGCAACGTCAACACAAAGTGATGACGTCACTGCTGTCACACTAGTGTCTCTGTGATACATGTCACACTGCCCAGACTTGACCGGCTTGACCCGCTGTGACGCATGCTGCCGAGACTTGACCGGCTGGACGCGCTCCGCTTCATACGGTTGTCATGGTAACCTCGGTGTCCGACTCTGGCTCCATGTCCTGACTCTGAGACAGATCAACAAATTGTTTATTAAGTTATTAATTCCTTATCATTTTCAAATGTGAATTTTACTGTAGAGTTTCGGGCTTTCATGTCAAGCTGGCCTGGCGTATAATAAAATTCTGGGGAGTGTTTTTATTTGTTACATACTGACATGTACGGTGAATATTCTGGCAGGTTTGAGTGTCAGAAAATCCTGCATTTGCACCCTTTAAACTATCAATTTTTTTGTAATATCACCCCCTTTACAATAAAACCTACAATCCTACTAATATCATCAGAATAATCAGCAAAATCATAAAACTGCCCACCCCAATGAAGCTCACAAATTAATAAAACGTGGCATTCACTTGAAACATTCCCTACATAATTTGAGGAATAATCTTATCTCCAGACCCTTAAGAAGGATATATCTGGTTGTCTAAATTTTCTTTCTGCATGCATCACAAAACCCAATAATATATTTAAAATGTACCACAAATTAATTATGTTCATTGTGATGGTAACAATCAGTCAATAAATAAATATAAATTATTTGAGAAAATGGTTTCTCATCAAACTACTAAAGTCTATAAGTAATTTAGGTAATACATATTTTGAAGAATACACATATCGTCAGTTACGTTTAATATGAATGGCATATGTAAATATGTAATAGTAATGGCATTCATTGAGTTGAGACATGAAACGTGAGTGCCAGTGCAAGTGACAGACCAACACAAACAACAAAACAAAACAAAGAAAAAAGAAAAATTACTAAGACGAACTACTGGTACACACATGTATAATGAACGCAACTGCCTTCTACAGGCTTCTGATGAATTATCAGACGTCTGTGCATTTGTACAAAATTACATCATTTTTATTAAACAAAACTAGATATTCATATAATGCTGCTCTGAACTATGTACAAAATAAAAATTAAGAAATAAAAATTATATATGTTCAGCAGATATAAAAAAAAATGAAATTTGACAAATATGGAAATTTGTGAATGTATGACTGTATTATAATGCTTGAATATAATTTCTATGTTTTACTAGTTTATATATTATAATATTATTATAGTAATAATGTTTATGCCGCATGCAATTACTGGGACATGTGTAATATCTTTTTTTTTCAAATGTTGTACACGGGTCTACAATCATACAATTTATCTTCAGTATACTCCTTTTTTCTAACATAATAAGAACATTATGTACTAAACATGAGCACCATGTATTGTTGTGTTTGCAAAAATAACCATTATTAATGTCTTTATGTAAATTCTCCAACTTTCTCCGTCAATAAATGTTCAGTTCTGTGTCCTATGGTTCCCCCCTGCCACTGTCAACCCTAATATTGTCATCCCACCTGAAGCCCCTCTCCATGCACCAGAGCAGTGCAGCTTTTGGTGCCTGACAAAACTGATGCACTGTCTGCTTTTGGTGCCTGACAAAACTGATGCACTCTCTGCTTTTGGTGCCTGACAAAACTGATGCACTGTCTGCTTTTGGTGCCTGACAAAACTGATGCAGCGTCTGCTTTTGGTGCCTGACAAAACTGATGCAGCGTCTGCTTTTGGTGCCTGACAAAACTGATGCACTGTCTGCTTTTGGTGCCTGACAAAACTGATGCACCGTCTGCTTTTGGTGCCTGACAAAACTGATGCACCGTCTGCTTTTGGTGCCTGACAAAACTGATGCAGCGTCTGCTTTTGGTGCCTGACAAAACTGATGCAGCGTCTGCTTTTGGTGCCTGACAAAACTGATGCACTGTCTGCTTTTGGTGCCTGACAAAACTGATGCACCGTCTGCTTTTGGTGCCTGACAAAACTGATGCACCGTCTGCTTTTGGTGCCTGACAAAACTGATGCACCGTCTGCTTTTGGTGCCTGACAAAACTGATGCACCATCTGCTTTTGGTGCCTGACAAAACTGATGCACCGTCTGCTTTTGGTGCCTGACAAAACGAATGCACCATATGCTTTTGGTGCCTGACAAAACTGATGCACCTCTGCTTTTGGTGCCTGACAAAACTGATGCACCGTCTGCTTTTGGTGCCTGACAAAACTAATGCACCGTCTGCTTTTGGTGCCTGACAAAACTGATGCACCGTCTGCTTTTGGTGCCTGACAAAACTGATGCACCGTCTGCTTTTGGTGCCTGACAAAACTGATGCACCGTCTGCTTTTGTAGCCATTTTAAAAATGGTCACCAAATTTTATTTCGCCTTACATTAATAACTGTTTCATCAAGAGAAATAATTGTGGTGTGTGGTGTATATACAGATGTCTTTAGATAAGTGACAGTAGTAAATATTCTTGAATAACTGAAGACAATCATAAATACCACAAAATAATTACATATTACTAAAAAATGTCTCAATGAATAATCTGTTGATTCAATGTTTCTTAAAAAAAAACAGCAGTTGCATCTCTAACTCAAGAAAGACATACATACAAACGTGACATGCCAAAGTGAAGCTGAACCCAAGGGTTAATGTCAAGGTCACACCGAGAAATGACAATGTCTTCAAAATGACAAATTTCATTGTGCAATTGTAGTAATCATACAAAATGTTGGATGTGAGTGTGGCAAACTGTCTACTTTTAATTCAAAATATCACTGACTGGTCCAGTGAAATGTTACGGTGTCAAATTGTTGAATTTATACCCCCAAATTGTTTTTGAAGAAGTATCAAATTGGTGAATTTTGTTAATTGTTGAAGAGGTCGATAAGTAATCTTTGGTAAAATCATATATTAAGTCTAAATAGTTGTTGGACATTTTCAGTAAATAGCAATATA
>OZ024867.1:4872359-4914859 GCA_964017155.1 Oasisia sp. SBJ-2009
CCCGCCCTTCTTAGGTATATGTTAATTTTTATTTTTAAACATATTAACACAATCAGCTGATAATTTGTTCCATTCATTTACTGTTCTTTGTGAAAATGAGAATTTTCTAACATCTAGTCTACACTGCTTCTTTGCTGAAGACACTTCATGTCGTCTAGTCCGTCTCTCTTCCTTAACCGAAAACAAAAATGAATGACCCATACATTTAAAGGGACTGTTGGTGATAATAAGACATGGTTCTTAATGTTTATTCTTTTTTAATGTATTATCCCAATTTATGCTTAAAAGCTCTTTTACGAGAGATCCATCAGTTTCTCTGTAAACCTCCAGCACTGGAGTTTCTAAGACACTCCACCTGTCTGTCGACAGGTCTTACTGGTCACAGGTGAATGGGGAATGTTTCAGTGAAGTTGTCATGGTTACGATGTAAGTTTGAAGGAAAACAGCCACGTACCTTTAATGAGGTCAAATTGACTGAGGAGAACACGTTTGATTTCTGACGTCCAGATGTCCTTGACCTCTTGTGTAGGAGCCTGGCAGGACAGAAGGACACGCAGTGTCACCTCACACAGGTGTGACAGGTGGGTGTACAGGTGTGTGACAGACAGGTGTACAGGTGTGTGACAGGTGGGTGTACAGGTATGTGACAGACAGGTGTGCAGGTGTGACAGGTGGGTGTACAGGTGTGTGACAGGTGGGTGTACATGTGTGTGACAGGTGGGTTTACAGGTGTGTGACAGGTGGGTGTACAGGTGTGTGACAGGTGGGTGTACAGGTGTGTGACAGGTGGGTGTACAGGTATGTGACAGACATGGGTACAGGTGTGACAGGTGGGTGTACAGGTGTGTGACAGGTGGGTGTACAGGTGTGTCACAGGTGGGTGTACAGGTGTGTGACAGACAGGTGTACATGTGTGTGACAGGTGGGTGTACAGGTGTGTAACAGGTGGGTGTACAGGTGTGTAGTTAGTGTTTGTGAAGCAATGACAGGAGAAGATTTTAAACACTAAAGGTGACTTAAAGTAGCAATAAAGTAGCAATAAAGAAGCATAAATGTTTCATGTATAAACAGAACAGTCTTCTGAATACTACATATGTGAATGTGTGTGTGTATGAAAATGTGTGTGTGCACGCATGTGAGTATGAATGTGTATACATGAATGAAACATCAATTAGTGTGTGTATATTGGTGTGCATGCATGTGTGTGTGTCAGTGCATTCTTTCACACAGGTGTAATGCAAACATGCAAACATGCAAACATGCACACTTAATCTGCATGTACATCTGTACCCTACCTCATAACAAAAACTAATGCTTCCTACACTGGCCCAGTACTTGAAGGTCCCACACCCATGTACACCTACACTAAGACACCTACACTTAGACACCTGCACTAAGACACCTGCACTTAGACACCTGCACTAAGACACCTGCACTAAGACACCTGCACTAAGACACCTGCACTAAGACACCTGCACTAAGACACCTGCACTTAGACACCTGCACTAAGACACCTGCACTTAGACACCAGCAGTAAGACACCTGCACTTAGACACCTGCACTAAGACACCTCCACTAAGACACCTGCACTAAGACACCTGCACTAAGACACCTGCACTAAGACACCTGCACTAAGACACCTGCACTAAGACACCTGCACTAAGACACCTGCACTTAGACACCTGCACTAAGACACCTGCACTAAGACACCTGCACTAAGACACCAGCACTAAGACACCTGCACTTAGACACCTGCACTAAGACACCTGCACTAAGACACCTGCACTAAGACACCTGCACTAAGACACCTGCACTAAGACACCTGCACTAAGACACCTGCACTAAGACACCTGCACTAAGACACCTCCACTACGACACCTGCACTAAGACACCTGCACTAAGACACCTGCACTAAGACACCTGCACTTAGACACCTGCACCATGACACCTGCACTAAGACACCTGCACCAAGACACCTGCACTAAGACACTTACACTTAGACACCTGCACTAAGACACCTGCACTAAGACACCTGCACTAAGACACCTGTACTTAGACACCTGCACTAAGACACCTGCACTAAGACACCTGCACTAAGACACCTGCACTAAGACACCTGCACTAAGACACCTGCACTAAGACACCTGCACTAAGACTCCTGCACTAAGACTCCTGCACTAAGACACCTGCACCAAGACACCTGCACTAAGACACCTGCACCAAGACACCTGCACTAAGACACCTGCACCATGACACCTGCACTAAGACACCTGCACCAAGACACCTGGACTAAGACACCTGCACTAAGACACCTGCACTAAGACACCTGCACTAAGACACCTGCACTAAGACTCCTGCACTAAGACACCTGCACCAAGACACCTGCACCATGACACCTGGACTAAGACTCCTGCACTAAGACACCTGCACTAAGACACCTGCACCATGACACCTGCACTAAGACACCTGCACCAAGACACCTGCACTAAGACTCCTGCACTAAGACACCTGCACTAAGACACCTGCACCAAGACACCTGCACCATGACACCTGCACTAAGACACCTGCACCAATACACCTGGACTAAGACACCTGCACTAAGACACCTGCACTAAGACACCTGCACTAAGACACCTGCACCAAAACACCTGCACTAAGACTCCTGCACTAAGACACCTGCACTAAGACACCTGCACCAAGACACCTGCACCATGACACCTGGACTAAGACTCCTGCACTAAGACACCTGCACTAAGACACCTGCACCATGACACCTGCACTAAGACACCTGCACTAAGACACCTGCACTAAGACACCTGCACTTAGATACCTGCACTAAGACACCTGCACTAAGACACCTGCACTAAGACTCCTGCACTAAGACACCTGTTTCCCTATTCCCAGGCCTCACCTGTATGACGTAGACTTCTGACCGACCGTGGAGCCAAAGTTCAAACTTCCTCTTATCGGCCTTCACATTCTCCGTCAGTCCCACTCTGACCGTCTGCAACAACACGTATATTGGTGTTTCTGCTCAAATCCCAGTGCAATCTCACATGTAACAAGAAGCCATGTGACACACAATCACTGAAATGAACAGTATCACAGATACAGTCTGTATGCTAGTAACAAATGTCTAGTGTTTGATTTAATAACAAACACTTTCACTTTCTATTTAAACGTTTTCATTTTTTCTGCAATATAAGTTCAAACTATGCAGAACTGCAGATATAATACAACTTACATATTTTGAGTTTTTAACAGTCCATTTTAATACCCTACCTGTAAAATATGTTTATGTATACAGTTTAGATAAATATCGATATCAAGACAGTATTAAATTTCCTGATACTCTTGTCAGACACCAAATTAAACGGGTGATGGAAAAGTACATAATTTATTCATGCAACATTAAAAATATATGAGGAATTTCTAGTGCTGTGGCTTCATATACACTTGTCTCCTCCAGTACGTATGTGCAAACTATACACCCTGTACAACGCACAACCAGAAATGTAAAACTCTGTCTAAAAACGTATTGTCAGTGATTTAAATTTATAATTTTAGCAGTCTTAAATCTCTTGACATAAAAGTGCAACTTTGTAACAACTTAATCCTATAAATATTTGTAAAAAAAGTTAAAACACATGTAGGTAAATAAATCAATAAAATTAATTAATGAATTAGCCGGCGATATAACAACTAAACTGAAAATTCAAAAGTGTATCTGTAATGAGTTTTTGAACAGGTAGGTAAATTTAAATCACTGACAACACATTTTTAGATAGTTTTAAATCTCTTGACATAAAAGTGCAACTTTGTAGCAACTTAAACATCTACATTTTTGCTAAAAAAAATGTAAACACATATAGGCAAATAAATCAATAAAATTAGTGAATGAATTAGCCAGAGTTATAACAACTAAACTGACAGTTCAAAAGTGTATACCTGTAATGAGTTTTTGAACAGGTAGGTTGCTTTCTCGCCGTTGTGTTCCTCTTCCTTCTTCTTACAGAACAAGATCGCCTTCTCGTACAGGAACAGGTGCCGGAGCATTGCTTTGAACCGCAGCTCACGGATACTTTTGTGTTCTGCCCACACACTGAATGCTCCCTGCATGAGTAGCCGGCCGTAAACTGACAGGTCCCCCTGTCAAGTCAAACACGAATATTTTAGTCTGAATGAAAGTTTATTTAACAACAACAACAACACAGGAATATACAACATATTATGGGAAAATAATACAATACATAATGGTAAAGACAATATAATAAAATACAATTCCATGATTGGTGAATCGCTGCTGCTGTTAAAGGGACATAGCAGAAGTCACATGACTTGTAAGGTGGTATGCCCTTTTCAACTAAAATGCATAATACTATTAATAAGAGTTACAAGATTGAATACAAAGCAACAGTAATGGTATTTTTTATCATTGTGTCAACTGTTCATAAATACGAAGAAAGTAACGTTGACTTTAATCTTTTCTTAAATTTTTGCAAACTTAGCAACTGTGTATTGTCACTTGTTAGACCGTTCCATATGTGACCTCTGACAGTAATTGACAGTAGTCTGTGGGTGGTGTTCGCTTTTTTAACATAAAATAGTTTAGATTGTCTGGTATCATGCTTGTGTACGGCTGCAGTTGGTTCAAAGAACGCTTGTACACGACCTTCTAAACAGTGGTTGTTTGCTTTATAAAGCATAACGATACTCCTATGTGTAATCAAGTCTGGACAATTGCAATGGTTTAATATATTACGTCACATGTAAACAATTAGAAATTAGTCAAAAGAATAATAACTACATATTAAATAATAAATAAATAAATCTATCAGCATTACTGGAGAAAGTGAAAAACATTCCTTCAGTAAGTGACAATGGAAATGCTCTATCAATTATGTCAACTTGACAGACACGAATGACACACGAGAGAAACTGGACAACGTTGCAATAATAAGAAACTTGTATTGTGTCTATCATTAGTACACATAATCATGTACGTGGACAAATTAAAAAAAAAAATTGAGGTTTTCACAAAATTTAGCCATAGTTTCAGCCGATTTTACAGTGACTATGTGTAATATTCACTTCAGACTTCAAGAGTTTACTGCTAAAAAGTTATGTTTCACTATCCTGCCATTGTAACGTATGTGCTAAAGTAATAAGTTAATAAAATAGATATGACAAATAGATAAATACAATTAACTGTACATTAAGTGTACATTAAAACGATGAATAAATAAAAATAAATATAATAAATTAAATTTCACGGTCATATAAAAAAGGATACAACACTGTGAGCTAAAATAATAAGTTAATAAAATCTTATACTAATTAGATCAATAAAATTATTAGTGCATTAAATAAACATCTACGAGAGAGGAGACTGACCGGGTGGCCACAGATGGCGCCCTGGTGCATGATGTCATTGGCGTACTTGACCACTTGTAACATGACGGTCATCGCCTCCTGGAGGTGTCTCGTGTCCACCTCATTCTCCGTGTACTTGAGCATCTCCTGGTCAAACACAACCACAGTCAACTCAACACAACCACAGTCAACTCAACACAACCACAGTCAACTCAACACAACCACAGTCAACCCAACACAACCACAGTCAACTCAACACAACCACAGTCAACTCGACACAACCACAGTCAACTCAACACAACCACAGTCAACTCAACACAACCACAGTCAACTCAACACAACCACAGTCAACTCAACACAACCACAGTCAACTCAACACAACCACAGTCAACCCAACACAACCACAGTCAACTCAACACAACCACAGTCAACTCAACACAACCACAGTCAACCCAACACAACCACAGTCAACTCAACACAACCACAGTCAACTCAACACAACCACAGTCAACTCAACACAACCACAGTCAACTCAACACAACCACAGTCAACTCAACACAACCACAGACACACGCACGCACGCACGCACGCACGCACGCACGCACGCACGCACGCACGCACGCACGCACGCACACACGCACACACACACACACACACACACCTAGTCTTTATGGTAGTTCCTGCATGTACATATTTCAATGTATTTCTCTCTCATGTCCTATACTGCCTGGTATAGTTTACATTGAAACAAATTTAAACATTTTCAGGTAACAATTATTCTTGGTTATAAAATTACAATAGGAATTATTAATTTTATTAACTCGTAAAGTTTACGAATGAACTTGCCTTCAGCAGTAGTTGGTACTTGGTGATCCTCTGCACTGGTTTGAGCAGGTAGGCCCCTAGTGGAAGCTTGTGACACAGAAGTTGTTGACATTCCTGGAAGAAACACCATGACATCAATGTGACAGTTTTGTATATCTCTCATAACTCAGATGCGCACTATAAGTTGACTGTTATTGCTTCCAGCATTCCAGACCAGGTGTCACACGAAATATGGCTCCCCTAATATTTCCATCTGGCGGTCAAATTGTTGTGACAAATTTGGACTCGTGGGTACAAATCACACTGCGATATTTAAACCTCCTATAATAAATCATCAACCTCCTGCAGTGTCTAGTAACATTTAGAAGGTCAAAATTGATGTTCTCCTTCAATATGGATGAATCCCAGGAATTATACTTAATGGGGTTAAAGAACATGGAAATCCTTATTTTTCATGTCAGAAAAAAAATTCCATCATGTTTGTAATATTTAAATTTACAATGTAGTAGTATTTACGCCACTATGAAATGTACCATGATAGTCACCAAATATGTCACAATAACAGTCATATGATTGTATGTATTGTATTTATTTACAACCCAACAGGTCCGCAGGGAGGAACACAACAATTCATATACACTGTAACTACTAAAACAACAAGATGATAACAAACAATTAAGAAATCACAACTTGATTCAATTAAATACAACATTTTTGAAAATAATCAATCACAACTTGATTTAATTAAATACAACATTGTTGAAAATAATATAATTATAAAACAATTAAGAACAATAATGACATAAAAACCATACAATAATTAGTAAGTATTCCAGGCAACATCCATTATGCCTAAAAACTGTTTTTGAATTTAAGATCTAAGTTTTAGTTTTTTGAAAATATATCAAATGTTGCATGACTTAATGTGTTAAAAGATGTCATACATCTATTAAAAACAGAGCACTTTGTAATGTTGATTCTGCTATTGTGAATTCTGAAAGGGGTATAGATTCAGAGATTGTGAAGGACAGTGAAATTGGATAGCTCCTACAAGATACGGGGGCGTCTACTTGGGAACATACACACTTGTGTAAGAACATGTGACCTGCTACTGGTCTACGGTGTTGTATGGAAGGTAGTCTATTAAAATGATGTCAAAGTTGAGAACAACCGTCAGATGAGTACTGTATTTTGGATTTGTGACAAAGATGTTTAATGAATTATTTTTGAATTTGTTAGGTTTTATCAATAAATGTATATTGCCAGGGATTCCAGACAACACTGCAATATTGTCCCTGCAACTGTCGCCACTGTCATCGTCACCGTGACTGTCACAGGGTCTGTCATGACAGGACACACGTACCTTAAAGAAGGGACAGTTGTCACCAACTTGTTGGATGAGACTCTCGGAGGCAAGTTTGTTCTGGCAGTAGGAGCTGTACATCTGGAACTCTTCTCTCTGGGAGGCAGATAATGTAAGTCACATGACTGACCAGATATTACCCATCAGCACCCTGGAAATACCCTCGGCTTTCTATGTAACTGCTGAAACATTATAAACAGTAACATTATATTAAGATTACACTATTTGCCTGCATAATTATTATTACTGAACTTAACGGTTAATGGAGATTTTTCACTGGATTACAACGGTACCATGATGAGACATGTTTAAGATAACGTAGTTTATTTTAGTACTGAGAAAACTGATATAACATATCACTGTAATATAACTTGTTACCAGACCTTCCATGTGGCAAAGAACAGGATATCTCGTGACAGCTGAATTAATGAGGCTAAAAAGAACCCCCCTTATGAAATAACTTTTACCCAAACTATGCAAGAGTTCTGATCTGCTTTAAACATGTACCTTACCAAAATGTAATGTTTCATGGTTTTACATCTATAGTTTATTCAACTGTGTTGTATAATCAAATCTGAGTAAATGTAAAATAGCTAAAAACCTGATTTTTTTTAAATATAGAAAATATAAAATTCAAAAAAGACATTTATGGCTAGTGCTGACATTAATTTGTCAAGTGACTCAGAACCAGTTATACAGGAAGGCCGCTGTACACACACAAGGACAGAGAGTTGTACACACACAAGGACAGAGAGCTGTACACACACAAGGACAGAGAGCTGTACACACACAAGAACAGAGAGCTGTACACACACAAGGACAGAGAGCTGTACACACACAAGGACAGAGAGCTGTACACACACAAGGACAGAGAGCTGTACACACACAAGGACAGAGAGCTGTACACACACAAGGACAGAGAGCTGTACACACACAAGGACAGAGAGCTGTACACACACAAGGACAGAGAGCTGTACACACACACAAGGACAGAGAGCTGTACACACACAAGGACAGAGAGCTGTACACACACAAGGACAGAGAGCTGTACACACACAAGGACAGAGAGCTGTACACACACAAGGACAGAGAGCTGTACACACACAAGGACAGAGAGCTGTACACACACAAGGACAGAGAGCTGTACACACACAAGGACAGAGAGCTGTACACACAAGGACAGAGAGCTGTGCTTAGACACCTCTGTACCCACCCGCTCCACGAAGCATCGACCGACCAGTCCTGGCGTTTCTCTGCAGTTCTCCAGGTCCCTGAGAAAGACCCTTGAGAGAAGACAAAACACAATATGACATCACCATGACAGGTGGCACGACCTTATTCTAAGATATTGAATGGATATGAAGATATTGATAGCAACATTTTTTTCAAACTAAAAGAAGATAGTGTGACAAGGGGGCATAAGGCAGCGTTAGTCAAGCCATACTCTAGATTAGATAAAAACAAATTCTCCTTCTCCCAGAGAACAATAACTGATTGGAATAATTTAAGTCATGATTGTGTAAATGCCAGCAGTGTAGATATGTTTAAAAATAAAATTGACAATTATCTGGCAAGGGCGGGCTATACCTAGGTTGAACACTTAAATGTTTTAGAAATTATTTTAATACTGATTAAATTATTTATTCATATATTTATTTTAATTAATTTATTATTATAAAAAATGGTGTTATTGTAGGATATTTTATGTATTTATTTATTTTACTTGTATATTTTTTTTAGAGACAACGTATACATTTTATTTTACTTATGTATTTTTAGAGACAACGTATTTTAATTAGTAGCATTTTAGTGCATTTTATAATATTGTATATTTATAATTTTAAGTGAACACTCGATAAGCCATAGGCTTCCTTGTTCACATGCCGTCTGGAGCTTGGTTCTGGACGGCAACTTGTTAAACCTTGTTGTTAAACCTAGTGGAAGATTGTTGTCTTCAGCAATATTACAACAACGATCATTGTGACCAGTAACATGTATTTATAAAGGGAATAATAACAAATGCGTGACAAAATCCACTAGCAAGTAGTGTGACATGAAGCTGTCTTTGGCCAGTCGAGTTTTTCTGTTGCCATGTTAATTTATTTACACATTTGTAACTGTCGGTTCAGTTTTTTACAAGTAAGCAACACCAGAACAATGCACAGTGTGATACCTTAGGATGAACTTTTGACCAGTGGTCATCACTGGCTATTTGACATTGGAGGAAATTAACCTACTGACAGTTGATTTGTTAGGAATTATCTTACTCTGGAGCATAATATTTGAAACGTAAACCATAATGACCCATCTGATAATTTCTCACAAATCAACCAAATCTTGGCACCACGAACAATGTCTGTGTAATGAAGGCTGTGTTTGAAAACTGCTGCTATTGGGGTCAGATGCTGCAAAAAAGAGGGTGTATGCTAATTAGGGTTTATACATTTAATAGAACTTGGTGAATCACAAAAAGGCCAGAGCAGACATAAGGGTTTAGCTTGCACCCCATAAAATAAGGGAAAAGAAAGGATTGTTACTTACCCACTGTGGAACTGGTGGATTTGCTGCATGTTGCCAAAGAGGATGTGTTTCTGCCCTCTCAGTGGCGCGGGGACCAGATGTTGCATGGAGAGGTTGTCTAGCTGAGCAGCATAGCCCTGGGGACAGCCACACACAAGGTTTAACAAGATTGTCACCCAGAGATTCAACTCTAGATGGCAGGTGGACTAGGAAGCCGATTGGCTTATCGAGAGTCCAACCTATCTATCTAAATATACCCCGCCCGTCTTAGGTATGTCGATTTTTAAATATATTAACACTACTAGCACCAACACAATTGGCTAGTAATCTGTTCCATTCGTTTACTATCCTTTGTGAAAATGGAAATGTTCTGATATCTAGTCTACACTGCTTCTTTGCTAATGTAACTCCATGTCCTCTAGTCCTTCTCTCTTGACCGTGAAAAAAAAAATTCTGTCAATATTTTCATACCCATTCAATATTTTTAAACACCTCTTAAGACTGACATAGAGGAGACACGTCATCTTCTTCTTCTTCTTTGCCTTTTCCCACTAGGTGGGGTCAGCGGCCCAAATGTTTGATTTCCAGAAAGTTTGGGTAGATAAGGCTTGTCAACCAAGAAGGCAGCCTATCTAGGAGAAGGAAGACTCTGATTTAAAACCTCCGCTGCCTTGTGGCCATACTCGTTCAAGAGAAGGGCGAGGGGAGTTAACCCTGAACGGAAACCCAAATGATGGTGTCACAAGAGAAAACACCTCTACTGCCTTGCAGACCGGTCGAGGAAGATCAAAAGCCTGGCACACCGCTTACAACTGTGGTTGAGGTCAAGGAAGGCATCCGATCATAAACAATAGAGGAAACACTTCAAATACTAATTAAATATATATATATATATATATATATATATATATATATATATATATATAGTGTGTGTGTGTGTGTGTGTGTGTGTGTGTGTGTGTGTGTGTGTGTGTGTGTGTGTGTGTGTGTGTGTGTGTGTGTGTGTGTGTGTGTGTGTGTGTGTGTGTGTGTGTGTGTGTGTGTGTGTGTGTGTGTGTGTGTGTGTGTTAACTGTGGCATACATCAACCAAATATGCAATATAAAGGAATGTCTTAGGCTGCTTTGTACAACCATTCACTTGTCCCACCACTACATTTAAAAACTTACTTATACTTTGTATGTTTAACTGAGAAGACCAGTGCTGGTCTACACCATATAAGTAGTCCCTTGGACAACAAGTAGTGACAATTTCACTTGTCTGATGACAAATCCAGTTGTCATGGGTTGGCGAGCAAACTGAATTTTTTATTTTATATATTTAAATATATTTAAATATATATATATATATATATATATATATATATATATTGCCTACCTGGAGGATACTGTGTAGTTCAGCCACGTAGATTCTCTCTGACTCTATTAGTTCATTCATGACATGTCTACAACACAACAGAGTCACAGCTCACTCATCACTGGGTACAGACTGTCAGCATCGCCATCGCCATCGCCATCTCCATCTCCATCTCCATCTCCATCTCCATCCCCATCCCCATCCCCATCCCCATCCCCATCCCCATCACCATCACCATCACCATCTCCATCACCATCTCCATCACCATCTCCATCTCCATCTCCATCACCATCACCATCACCATCTCCATCTCCATCTCCATCTCCATCTCCATCTCCATCACCATCACCATCTCCATCTGCATCACCATCTCCATCTCCATCTCCATCTCCATCTCCATCTCCATCTCCATCACCATCTCCATCTGCATCTGCATCTCCATCACCATCTCCATCTCCATCTCCATCTCCATCTCCATCTCCATCTGCATCTGCATCTGCATCTGCATCTGCATCACCATCTCCATCTCCATCTCCATCTCCATCTCCATCTCCATCTCCATCTCCATCACCATCACCATCACCATCTCCATCTCCATCTCCATCTCCATCTCCATCTCCATCTCCATCTCCATCTCCATCTCCATCTCCATCTCCATCTCCATCACCATCACCATCACCATCACCATCACCATCACCTCATGATCATCATCTGGTATCTCCATCATCACCTCCACAATTATTATCACATGTTATCATCATCTCTCACGTTTATCATTACAATCATCTCCATCTTCTTCTCTTCCATCATCTCCACCACCATCTCCGTTATCACCTCAACTATCACATCCACTGTCATGATGATGTTGCCAAGTCATTTACACCATCATCACAATCATCATCATCACAGTACAACTATCGTAATCACAAGTCATCTTCATCATGATAATCAACATTTTCCATCAATACCATCATTAAACAACAAATGACAAAGTTATTTTTAAATAACAAAATTGTTAGAATTGTAACCAAAAGATGACAAAGAGATATCTCTGAACACAATTCACTGTTGTGTGTTTATTTACTCTTAGTTAGACTTGGTCTACATAAGGATCACCGTCATGCTTACTTTGTTACCAAATTCATAAACATTTATTTATTTCAGACACTATATAATAAAGTACATAGTCATCATACACGTTTAAATTAAAATGACAATCCTATCACAAATGTTTCAATTAACAACGTCGATAAGTCAAATAAATATTGTAAAATGTTCCAGTTGTCTCACAATCATAAGACGTAGAAGTATAATGTCCAATGTTAATAACTATAATTGACAATTTTTGTATTTATGTTTCTGTCAAATATATTCACTTTGCATTGAACCCTGAAGTTCAGCCCAGCAATGTGACTCTCTACGTAGTTGATCCTTTTCAATCCAACTTATAATAATTCAAACTACAGTGCACTAGAAATTAACACCATGCTTACTCAAATAAACCATAAGGTGTAGAAACATAAAAGCTACTTAGAACACAATCTCTGATGTAAATTAACTATTACTTAACGGCACACAATGCATGCTAAATAACATGATTTCAACTAATTTACTTCTATGCTTATATGTATGCCATAAACTACACAAATATACAATGTATCTAGTATACAATAATATATATAATAATGTACATACATAAATTTATATATGTATATATATATGTATATCTGCATACATATGTATATTATATATAGATATATATATTCATATATATATATATATATTCATATATATATATATATATATATATATATATATATATATATATATATATATATATATATATATATATATATATATGTATATATATATATATATATATGTATATAATATATGTTGGTTGATGTACGGTATTTCATAGCAACACTCAATCGAAACTGGATTGCAACACAAGTAGGCTGATTTACCAGTGAAAAATCTTTAGACTGATACACTAATTTTAAGTAAAAAATTTAGATTTGAAAATGTGGTTTGCTTTTGATGTTATTAGGTGCATAAACAAAATGTTATGGCCAAATGTTCTATTATTACAAGACAAAACAAGCAGTAATTAATAATGGCTAATTTACATATATATATATATATATATATATATATATATATATATATATAAGCGATTAATTATCCAATCAGTCAACTGCAACAGCGTCACATGACACAGCTGTGTCAATGCGCTCCGTGAAATATTAAGGCTGGTGATTTGTCACTTTGATTGTGTCACTGGAAATGGTGCCATGTCCAATTTGGTTAAGATTGTGCCCCAATTTGAAGTACCAAAACTCATTTTAATGTCTCATCAAGGCTTATCTTTAGAGTGGCAAAATTCAATATCCAGTTCATACAATTTAGATATATTGCACATGTAAAAACAAAATAAAAAGCGTAAATTAACTGTGACTCGAGTGTGGTGGGTCTTGCTCGAACAGTTGTTGATATAAATCACAAACTGACAAGATTAATGCTGTGGATGCATCTAATAAACAGCAATGAAAAGGAAAATCATACATTAAAGATATGCTAAAAAGGTCATGCAATAACAGAACATTTGGCAGTGACATAAAACAATATCGTTACAAATGGCAGCCATTACTGTAGCAAGAGCAACATATATAGTGAGAAAAAAGCAGCCACTAGTAGCTAAAAAATATGAAAAAACTGCAAGAAAATATACACAAGTGCATGTGAGGTAACGCATTCCACGGAATGTTCACAGATGATCTGTAATGTTGCACAGAACATCTGCAGATGATCTGACATTGACGCCAGGTGACCTACCTCATAAATGTCTTTTTTGTGCTGTCATGTGATAGGTGGAAACAGAGACTTAGTGTCATGGCAATGTTGACAACATACTTAAACATCTCTTCTCAAACTTATTGTTTAATCTTGTTTACAACTCATTTTGTAAACACACTTTAAAGGTAAGTAAAAGGTAGATTTTAAACAGAGCAATACAATTGTAACCTACCTAGTATACAAAGCAGATTGTTTATGTAAATCTATTGCTAAGTTTTGATGAATTTATCCACCTAACTGTTACATAATTTTAGTCCGGGATGAAATCTAAAAGAAATGATTTTGCTTCTGCGTGAAACATCAGTGTTACACATTATTGTTACACAATAATACTCAGTCCTAACAACGAAGTCAGTGATTTCAAAAACAACTCACGTTCAATGAAATTGCCAGCACCTACTGAAACTAATCCTACTCCACATTAAGCAACTAAATAACTCTGAACAACAACAAAATTGCCTCATAATATGCCAATGAAATGATAAGAAACTTCAATTATGTATCAATAACTTGATCAAGTTAGATAACATCAGATTTGTTTATGATTTTTCCCAGTACAATTTCATGTTGTTAGAGTTGATTAATTACTAATGTAATTTGCTATGCGTACATGTTTTGATAGATATTCAACAAGTTTTCACTTACCCCTGTTTAGCCCGGGCCGGATCGACTGACGCAACATGCTGCGGTGCATTCTGGGTATTTCTGTCATGTGACGTCACCCGATTATCGTCTGACCAGTGAGGCGTGACTATCTCCATACTCGCCTGTACAAAAGTAGCATAGCATAGCATCACATAGCATAGTATAGACACAGTTCACAGAAAGGTTACTGAATCTTTTTATGGCCGCATTTGTAAACTACTTGTAGGGTATTTTATAATGAAACTAGTTTAACTGTAATCATAGTTTTGCAATTTTTTTTTTTTACTTATTTTATTATTAAGTTATTAATATATTTTATTATTTATTTATTATTTTATTTATTTATTGCTGATAAGTTTAGCTTATGAAGTAGAACTCTTAGAAGCTTTATTTAATTATCTATTTATTATCATTTAACATTTCGTCTTTACATGCAAGTTTAAACTGATTATGAATATTTTTAATATGTATGTGTTAAAATGTATTTTATGCGCCTCTGAGTGGAAATTTTCCCAGATATATGGCACTTTACAAAAAAATTATTATTATTATTATATTGTTATGAATTTTGTGTGAAAAATCAGTGGGTCTTAACTCCATCTTCTCACCTATTTTTGGTGCCAACCTCCCACAAACATTCACACTTTATAACCCAAAACATACAAAAACAATACACTTCAAAGCATAGTGAAAGTGACAATAGTTGCAATGTCATGCACAGTAGCTGGTAAACACATGTAATGCTCACAATAATCTTAAACAATGTTACATATGGTTTGAGCTTTAGCATTTAAAAACACCATTTGTACAACATTTGCATACTAATTGTAAAAATGTTGATGTTCATAATTGTTAAACTTTCTGAAGCATATTATTAATAATAATAATAATAATAACAAGTAACAGTATTTGTCTACGCCATATCTCTAGCAATAAACACTTTCAGAGGCGCATTACTCTTTACATGAATGTACAGATTACCTTAAAATTAAAAATAGAGACGTAGTTGTAAAATAAATAGATCAGTAAAACAATGTCAATATAAATAAATAATATTAGTCTAAATAATACTAAAATACTAATACTGATAAATAACAGTTAAATATATTAAAATTTAAAAATTAAGAAATAAATAATAAAATAGTTATTATGGAGGGAGGGGGCCGGACAATGCTTTTCGAAAGTTCACCGCCGCCCTCGTGACTACTGCTTACTTTCTCAGTGCTGCCCTCTCGGTGGTTCAGTCGTTTCCGCTTCCTGTCCGCGGTGTGAGGTTTGTGGGGGCCACCAGGGGGAGCCACCTGTTCCGGGGCGACGGGCTGCACGGGGCGGACAGGTTTCTCTGTGAGACGCCGCAGGTTCTCACAACGTCTCTCACACATGGTCTTGACGTCTTCCATACGGTGGGTGACGTCACGAACCATCTCCTACAGGACATGGGGAGGTGTAAGTAAGGCTGAGAGGGAGCAGGGGAGGAGAAGGGAAGGTGGTGGAGGGTGTAAGTGAGGCTGAGAGGGAACAGGGGAGGAGAAGGGAAGGTGGTGGAGGGTGTAAGTGAGGCTGAGAGGGAACAGGGGAGGAGAAGGGAAGGTGATGGAGGGTGTAAGTGAGGCTGAGAGGGAACAGGGGAGGAGAAGGGAAGGTGATGGAGGGTGAAATGATTGAGTGAGAAACAGTGAGAGAAAGAGCAAATGATGGAGAATGAGAGGAAGGAAGGTGGAGACAGAAACTGTTAAGAGACAATGAAAGAGCAAAGGAAGAAAATAAAGATGGACATATATATATATATATATATATATATATATATATATATATATATATATATATATGAGAGACAGAGAGATATAGAGACAGGGGAGGGAGGGAGAGACGGAGAGAGGCAGAGGCAGAGACAAGGATATAAAAACAGAGAGAGAGAGCGAGACAGTGTGTGTGAGAGAGGGGGGGGTGAGAGCGAGAGAGAGATGGAGAGAGAGAGAGTGCGAGAGAAAGAGAGCGAGAGAGACCGAGAGTAAGAGCAAGAGAGAGAGATGGAGAGAGAGAGAGAGAGAGAGATGGAGAGAGAGAGAAATAAGAGTCAGTGAGATGACACTGGAGAGACAGGTGTTGACACGAGGCTGTCTCACCTGTGTGGTAGGGTTAAGGATGCCATCAAACAGAGCGTGGAACTCGCGTGGACAGTCCAGTCTGAGGTCACTCGCTGACCGCAGGAACTCATTGATGTCATCTAGTGACCGCTGCGCCCATACCACGTTAGTGGACTGGTCAATCTGTTGTCCAGCGAGCAGGTCAACACCCCTGGTACACCACTTGTTGGCCTGAGGACAATATTTGTTACAATGTTTTGAAACATATTACACAATGTTCATTCTATTTTAACCTCTCAAGGCCAGATTAATGTGCTAGATATAAAAATTTATTGTCTCCCATCCATCCATCCATCCATCCATCCATCCATCCATCCATCCATCCATCCATCCATCCATCCATCCATCCATCCATCCATCCATCCATCCATCCATCCATCCATCCATCCATCCATCCATCCATCCATCCATCCATCCATCCATCCATCCATCCATCCATCCATCCATCCATCCATCCATCCATCCATCCATCCATCCATCCATCCATCCATCCATCCATCCATCCATCCATCCATCCATCCATCCATCCATCCATCCATCCTATCATATCCTATGCTGTCTCCTATCTATCTATCTATCTATCCTATCATATCCTATGCTGTCTACTATTGCTGCAGACTCTCAATTACGAGATCCTGGTTTCAAATCCTGTCAAACATTGGGCGCTCGGCTGTATGAATCTGGTTGTAGACAGTGGTGGATATTTATGCTTGAATACCCAGCAAACCATTTCTGAACCAGTTGGCATGTGTCATACTGGTTCATAATTGGTACCGCTCCACCAGTACGTGTTTTCATGTGTATTCACGTGAATACACGTGTTCTGCCTGTTTTGAATGAGTTTGACATGAGTCGTACTGGGTCAGAACTGGTACGGTTTCACTGGTACGTGTCATCACGTGAACAACTCGTGATTTCAAGGTAAACACGTATCGACGCATCAAAATTGTTCACAGAATCCGGTGAATTCACGTGAATTGAGCCAGTTGAACTGGTGAATTCACTTTCAGAACATGTGAAATGATGGGTCCTTGTTTGTTGTGTAGTCTTCGTACCTTAATTGCATCTTAATCGCTTTCCAGAGAAGGTGAAATGGTGTTTGATTGAACAGATCTGCCAGGAAGTAAGGTGTAAAGAACTTTGAGCAACCTTGAGGATTTGATATTGTGCTACACAAGGAAACAGGCACCGGCCACTGTCAGCCAGTCACATGTTTAGTCTAAACAGTTACAAGGTGCAATCCAACATATACATTAGACCTGAAAACACTTTCTACCGGAAACAAACTATTTATACACTGTCACAATTCAGACACTGTGTCACTGGTCAGTCCACTACCTTGTCGATTCGCTCATGCAGGTCACGTGACCGGTCAAGCGTGGAGAAGCGAGCCTGGGTCAGCTCCCGGTACTGCTGGACCATCTGTTGTAGCTCGATACATTTAGGTCTGATGCAGTCGATGGCGTAATGGTCCTCCTGTATGAACCGCCGTCCACTTGTCTCCAGGTCCTCGGCCCGGTCCACGTCCTCCTGCAGGGGGAGGGAGGACACGTGATGGAACAGCCAGACCAAGATGGCCGCCAGGACAAATAATAATAATAATAATATTTATTATTTATAAAGCGCAATATCCAAATATGCTCAAAGCGCTGTACAATAAAATATAAAGCTATTTATTATGTATTAAAACTAATATTAATAATAATAAATACAACTGTAAAATTTACTTTCAGATAAAATATGTAGGAATGTTAACTTATTCATATTAAAACTGTTAATTAAATATTATATAGAATTAACGACGATGAGTAAAATAAATAAACCAATAAATAAATAAAACTAAGTAATACTCTATTTGCATGCAAAACACATACTAAACGATGGCATATATAAATTTCCATACATATGTGTAAACATAAGATCAGATGAAATATTTGAAACAAATTTTCTAAAATGTCATTGAATATTTAAAATGACAGCAGTAATATGCTTTGAAAATGTGCATTTTTAGTGCCTTTCTGAAAGCCGACAAAGTTCCGCAGCACTTGATGCCAATGGGCAATGCGTTCGTCAAAGTTACCTGTTTATTACGGTGTAATTGCTTGAATTATTACATGAACATTTTATTCTAAGTTATTTATATTTTTTATCGTGTTCTGTTTAACAACTGAAAGAACGTTTTCTGTACTTAGAAACTTCAACGCGCAACTCCAAACTTCTGTGTATATGGCAACAACTCTATTGTGAAACCCGTCCAGGTCCATAAATTACTTGGTTTATACGTGGACAGTAATCTGACCTGGAACACACACGTAACCAAGCTGTGCGCCAAGTTGCGCAGCCGTTTGTATTTGTTCAATCAGGTGAAACGATAATGCCACTACATGCTCGGAAACTGTACTTTTCAGGAATGGTTCAACCACTAATTGATTACAGGTGTGTTATATGGGGAAGCTGTGGACACAGTTTGCTGATGAACGTTCATAAGATGATGAAACAATATGCGCGTGTAATTTTGAATGTAAAAGACCGGCGACAGATTTCGACTGTAACACTGTTTCGTACTCTAGGATGGTTGCCAATTGATGTTCGGATACGTTATTTCACTTCCATTGTAATGTATAATGTCATGCATGGGCACGCCCCTGGCTACCTCACTGATATGTTCGTGTTAAACAACAGTGTGCACAATCATCACACTCGCAGCTGCACAAATATTCATGTGAAGAAATACAACCTGTCCTTAGGCCAGCGCACATTTGCTTACAGGGGTGCGAAACTTTGGGACACGATCCCGGAATGTATAAAAAATGCGAATAGTGTAGACACCTTTAAAACACACTGTTTAAAGTTTCTCATGAAAGATGTGTACAATTGCATGCATTTCCCGATAGATACGCTTGAGTGATTGTTTGCATTTCGCAGGTAGATTGTTTTGGATTCAAATGAAATGTTAAATTCTTTTAATTTTAAATAATATATTAATGTAATTTTTTATAATTATTCTAATATTTTATATTTAATAATATTTTAATAATATGTATTTGTTTATAATTACAGTTTATCTAATTTTATTTTTATCTATTTATTGCTACAGCGGTTATGTTTATATTGTTGTGAACTATATATTTTATCTAAAGCTTTATTGTATGTATGTATATGATGTATGTATGCATTTAAGATGATGGCCCATTGAAAATCACGATATACCACGTGACATGGTTACCATCAAGAAATAAAGCTTTTACTATTACTACTACTTAGGAATTTATTTCCTTGAAATCTGTGGATGTTTAAACATCATTATTATCTTTATCTTATTGTCTTATTTGCGTGTATTTATTGATGAACTCCTAAATTGGAAAGCTCACATAAAATATGTACAATAAAAAACCTTTCAAAAAGTACCACTATAATGAACAGCCATACCAAAATGGACAAATCAAAGTTACCTGTTGGTGTCTATTGGGATGTTTCATGAATGACTGCATGAATAACCTACATTTGTATTCTAAGTTATTCATATTTTGTATCATGTCCTGTTTAAATTCTGAAAGAACATTTTAAGTATTTACCTATTTACCTTGGGAATTGCCTTCCTTTAAATCAACTGATGTTTAAGTAGCATTATCATCTTTATCTGTTTACATTTGTATTTAAATTTGTTAATTTGTTTACTATTTGCATTGTAGCTTTGTGTAAAGTGCTAGATATGATGCTATACACTACAGATTACTGTTATTTCTGTAAGAAAACGCCACAAACAGCAGAAACATTCAAAACCACAGCAGATGAATTACCACAAGAGGAGGCTACATGTAAATACAACACGACCTTGAACTGACCTTGGCAGTGTCGTCCAACTCCTTCAGTTCCCGCAGTAAAGTCTCAACTCGCTGGATCGAGTCGCCGATCTCGACCATGCCTCTCAGTGCCACCAGGTGGCACTCCACAATGTACTGCAGCTATAACCATGGCAACAAAAAAAACATTTATAGTGAAAATTGCTTTCTCTGTCAATCTTACTATGCTAATAATCTGATGTACGCATTAAAGTCCACAGAATTACATGTAATATTGACATCATATCATAAGTATTTTCCATATCTAATACCAATTTGTTAGCTATAAACACCATATCCTATTCTAACTGGCTCTGTCACAAACTGGAAAAGCCTCAGGGGTGGAAAGTTGTTTATATTTGTCAGATCAAGGCCCTGCTTAACAAACAGATACAAGTGTGCAAGATCAAGATTCAAGATGGCAGTTTACCTGGATGTTGATGGGTTAGGATGTTGATGGATTAGGATGTTGATGGATTAGGATGTTGATGGATTAGGATGTTGATGGATTAGGATGTTGATGGATTAGGATGTTGATGGATTAGGATGTTGATGGATTAGGATGTTGATGGATTAGGATGTTGATGGGTCAGGATTTGTACTGCACCTCTCTCTCACATCACCCATTGACTGATTGATAAAATATATTAAAATATGTGATTTCATAATATTATTTTGTCATTAGCATATTATGACAAAATAATATTATGAAATCACATATTTTAATATATTTTACCTTACCTTTAGCTCCTGCTATTATGCACCTCTATGTTTGTGATATGTTTGTATACACACATTTGTGCCAAGTTTGAGCCAATTTCTACTATTCAGCTGGTTTTATAATCTATGTATTTCATGTATTTGTAGCGCCTCCAAGTGGACTTTTTGTCTTGATTTGTATTATAAATGTTATATGCCAAGGGGGAGGGTGTACAAGGGGGGAGGGTGCACAAGGGGGGAGGGTGTACAAGGGGGGAGGGTGTACAAGGGGGGAGGGTGTACAAGGGGGGAGGGTGTACAAGGGGGAGGGTGTACAAGGGGGGGTGTACAGGGGGGAGTGTACAGGGGGGGTGTACAAGGGGGAGGGTGTACAAGGGGGAGGGTGTACAAGGGGGGGTGTACAAGGGGGAGGGTGTACAAGGGGGGGTGTACAGGGGGGTGTACAAGGGGGGAGGGTGTACAAGGGGGGAGGGTGTACAAGGGGGAGGGTGTACAAGGGGGGAGGGTGTACAAGGGGGGAGGGTGTACAAGGGGGGAGGGTGTACAAGGGGGTGTACAAGGGGGAGGGTGTACAAGGGGGAGGGTGTACAAGGGGGAGGGTGTACAAGGGGGAGGGTGTACAAGGGGGAGGGTGTACAAGGGGGTGTGTACAAGGGGGAGGGTGTACAAGGGGGGAGGGTGTACAAGGGGGGTGTACAAGGGGGAGGGTGTACAAGGGGGAGGGTGTACAAGGGGGGAGGGTGTACAAGGGGGGAGGGTGTACAAGGGGGTGTGTACAAGGGGGAGGGTGTACAAGGGGGTGTGTGTACAAGGGGGAGGGTGTACAGGGGGGTGTACAAGGGGGAGGGTGTACAAGGGGTGAGGGTGTACAAGGGGTGAGGGTGTACAAGGGGGGAGGGTGTACAAGGAGCCAAGAGGGTGAAACGAACAGACTCAGGTGTCTCATCAGTGTAAAGTACTCACCTGTGTCACTTGTTTCAAATATTCACATGTGTCACCTGTGTCAATTGCTCACTTGTGTCACCCGTGTCAAGTACTCACCTGTGTCACCTGTGTCAAGTACTCATCTTTGTCACTTGTGTCAAGTACTCACATGTGTCAAGTACTCACCTGTGTCACATGTGTCAAGTACTCACTTGTGTCACCCGTGTCAAGTAATCACTTGTGTCACCCGTGTCAAGTACTCAGTTGTGTCACCCGTGTCAAGTACTCACTTGTGTCACCCGTGTTAAGTACTCACTTGTGTCACCCGTGTTAAGTACTCACTTGTGTCACCCGTGTTAAGTACTCACTTGTGTCACCCGTGTTAAGTACTCACTTGTGTCACCCGTGTTAAGTACTCACTTGTGTCACCCGTGTTAAGTACTCACTTGTGTCACCCGTGTCAAGTACTCAGTTGTGTCACCTGTCAACTACTCACCTGTTTGAAGTCCTCCTCGAAGCGTCTCAGCAGCAGACACTGGGTCAGCTTGAGTTGGTGACCCGTCCAGAACTTGTCAAAGTTACTCTCTGTCTCCCCCAACTGCACCAGCAGTCTGTAACCATGGCAACAACTTGTCAACAACCATAACAATGACATGGCAACAATCACAGTAACAACAACAGTGACAACCACCATGACGATATTCATGACAACAGTGACAACAATCATAACAATAATTATGACAGCAACCACGACAACAACCATGACATCTGTGATAACAATCGCGGCAACAACCTTAACGATTATAACAACAATCTTGATAACAACCACTGACAACAACCATGAAAGCCACTATTTGATGTGTCATGCATTTATCATATGATTTCCTGTGGTTTACATATTACACACTGCTGCATGTTTACACATTTTACAGATTACATACATTTGCAACTGTAATCATTTAAAATGTTAAACAGTGACGCATGTGGCAAAAAATTAAATATCACACATTTCTGCTACATTTCAGTTAATGCCTTACACATCATTACTACTGAAATAATTCTACAACTTACACATTAATGCATGTGTAACAACATCACATATTAGCATTACATGCTGTTGTTGCCAAGCCATTAATTATGATAAAGACACACACATTTTGTACACACTGACATCAGCACTACACAAAGCCCCACATTAAAGTAAATAGCACAGCATCCAATCTTCAGGACCGTACAAAGCGCTTTACACTTCACTCCCTGACTGACCTGGTCAATCGGACACCATTTTGGGTTTTCTGGGTAGCATCCAGTTACATTGCAATTAATGCACAAAGACTACTCATACACACCTATGTATATAGCCAGGTATTCATTTATAGAGTTGAGTGAACTGGAGCAGTGTAGAGTAAAAAAACTTGCCCAAGGTTTGACCCATGTTCTCTTAGTCGAGTGTCCAAAGCTCTAGCTACTGCTAAATTACTAGCCACACAGTATCACGACCCACAAAAAACAGACATCGAACCTTTCAATCGCCGTCACGTGGACGAGTCTCATTGAGGGCAGGTCAGCAGAGGGAGCCACCAGTGCTGCTTGTAGTTCTTTCTCGCCGCCTTCCTCCTCGAAGGAGAGATCTCTCGGGGGCGATCCCTTGAAGCACGCCAGGAGGATCTCACCGTGCTTGATTGTGTTCTTTAAGTCGTCCTTAATCTCCGCCTGTCAATCAAACACAAGCATCTGTCAGTCAAAAGAAATCTCCGCCTGTCAATCAGTAATTATCTCCACCTGTCAGTCAATCACAAGCACATGTCAGTCAATAATAATCTCTACCTGTCAATCAATAATTATCTCCACCTGTCAGTCAATCACATGCATCTGTCAGTCAATAATGATCTTAACCTGTCAATCAGTAATGATCTCCACCTGTCAGTCAATAATTATCTCCATCTGTCAATCAATAATTATCTTCACCTGTCAGTCAATCACATGCATGATGTGTCAGTCAATAATTATCTTAACCTGTCAATCAGTAATAATCTCCACCTGTCAGTCAATCACAAGCATCTGTCAGTCAATAATTATCTCCACCTGTCAATCAGTAATTATCTCCACCTGTCAATCAGTAATTATCTCCACCTATCAGTCAATCACAAGCACCTGCCAATCAATAATAATTTCCGCATGTCAAACACCTGCAAATCAATCATCAGTACCTGTAAATACATCTACACTTGTCTATCAATCTATTTCCATTAGCCACATCTAAATCTGACAACTAGATTGAAATAACAGCCAACTTACGAGGTCCTACTTGAAGCAGCATTAATGTAAAGGTGTCTCAATGAAATGTCAATTAAGGTAAGCCTACACAGTATCCATAATGACACACAAACTGTATAGGCCAAAACAATTCAGGGATTTTAATCTGTTCATTTCATTCTAATTATGCCATCAAAATAAATACACCATTAAGTGTAATCTTAACCAGTGTGTCATTCATGTTGTTACGAAGGAATGTAAGTTAAGTGCAGCCGATGAAACATTGCCTGTATTCACCCCTAGATGTCTGTCATTAAGACAGTTTGCCATCTGGCATTAGGACCACACTATGCTAGTTTGTGTCTATTATTTAACAGGCTCCATGCTAATGCTTCACTTGTTCTGTCAAGATACATCAGCATTTGGCCCAAGGACAAGATCAAATTCATTCAAATTTAATCAGTTGCTAAAAATTCCATCTGTAGTCAGTTTATTTGAGAATTAAAAAAATAAAATTGTTATGGTTTAATTTCATTGCTTTTCCATTCTGATTTTAACATAGAAAACATGCCTTTAATGAAAGCTGGAATTTTTGTATCCATCATAATTTTGTGCAAACATGTGACTTGTGTGCAAATTTGCAGATAAATTATAATGAATTAAAGGAATGTTTTACTAAACCGAAGTCTTCATCATTCCAACATTTTATCTGTTTTAATTGATTAAATAATGAAAAAGGTAATATACATTTTATATCGCACAGTGTCCCGCCCTCAGGACTGCTCAAATCACTTTACCCTTTACTTCCGTCACGACCTCTTCAATCAAACACCATTCAACTTCTCTGGGAAGCATCTAGCCATATGCTGCAATTACTGTGCGAAGGCTGCTCGTACGCATAGTCACCACTATCTATAGCCAGGTACTCATTTATACAGATGAGTGAACTGGAGCAAGAGTAAAAAAAAACTTGCCCAAGATTTTTACACCGCAGCACAGGTTTCAAACCTGACTTCTATTAATCGAGAGTCTGAAGCTCTACCTCTGAGCCACTGCAGTCTACGAACTAAATACTAGCCCTAATGGCACTTATTATGTAGTCATAAAATGTACATTAAATGTATTGTGGGAATGACTGTTGTGTGGTATAGAGTGAGAAGTGGATTCCATCTGACACTGTTTCAAAACTTAGGCAATTTCACTTCACCTCACAATGTCTGCGTCTTTCGGAAGAGACACTAAAAGTCATTGGTCCCTTCAATACCAGGGATAATAATATAAAATTTAGGTTACCGTATTCAAAGGCACTGTTACAAGAACATAACAATAGCATTAGACAAAGTCAAGATTTAAAAAACGTGGCATAAACTGTGCAATTAAGTTATCATTATGAGAAATATAGTTATACAAAAACTTAAAACTCAAAGGCACTATAGATAGAAGATAATAAAAACAGCACAGAATAAAAAAAAAAAATAAAAAAATATTTTTTAATATCATAAGTTAAATCAAGTGACGACATTAGAGTGAAATTTCAAGAATAAAAGTCTCATTTGAATAAATGAGTCTTCAAAAATCTGTTTAAATGCTGTAAAGAATCACATTTGCACATTTGGGATCCTACACAGGGACAAGTGTGTAATCTGTGGTGGTGTCTGTCTAACTGATTGGGTCTTGCTCCCAGGCGACTGAGTTATGTCCCCACCAGGCATATGCAAGGTGTCTAGCAGCCATACCATATACATTGCAGTGTTTCCCTGAGTACAATGATGGGTGAGATGGTAGGATGGGCTGAATGAGAACTGAAGGCGTGATGCGCTACAATGTTGATCCAGGGAGCATAGCCCCCACCCAGAACTATTTTAAAACTACCTTCCAAAAGGTGCATTCTGAAGGGTGTTTAACCTGTTCTCTCGGATATAGAGAGGAGACATGTGCATAACATATAAACATGTTTATAGCAAGAAATAGTGGTGGCAATTTTGGGATATTTTGAGCGAGGTGGCTTAGAAAAGCAGCAAGGTGAACATATGGCAGGGGAAACACTGCATCTACCACTGGACCAACTGGACCCTGTGTGAATGTACATACATCTTGACATGCATACACAGTCATATACTACAGAAGACAGAGAACAGACATAATACAGACATTCAAAATTATCAAAAGAATAGACTCGGTCAATCAGGATTGCAGATGCTCACAGTGCCCATCAAAGCTGGTGTTCCAAAAAGCCAGTGGTACCACAAGAGGGCACAGTGAAAAACTTAAAACCCAGAGAGCAACTGGCTACAGACACTACTTCTTCTCGACCAGAGTGGCTAAAATGTGGAACTTTCTCTCAGACAACACAGTTCAGGCCAGGACAGTAAACGAACTGAAGTCACGCCTCCGAAGAGATTGGAGAGGACACCCTGACCTGTATAATTATAATTTTTTCAATTAACCAGCCTTGACAAACCGAATAAAAAACATATGAAAAAAATACATCAATAGAGAACTACAACAACAGAAAACTAATTTTGAGACGCAATGCTCAGATCTGGGCAATTACTGACCGGTCTTGAGGTAAGATCTTGAGGTAAGATATATACACAACAGAAGCCTTACCTTGGAGATGTTGGTGCTCTGGATAAGGGCCTCTGTCGTGGCGACGTCATTTGGGAACTCTGCTTCCTGCAGTCGACTACAGAGGGCTCTGATGGTTGCCCCGATCTGTGTCGTGTTGGCTGAGAACTTCTCTATGGCCTGAAACATGGCAAACGACATGACTACACTGGTCAGTAGTGACCGTCAAACCTCCTGGGTGGAGGGACACACAGACAGATGGTCAGACTGATGGACAGGATGACAGACAGGTTGACGGACGGACAGACAGTTGTAGAGACAGGCAGACAGGCAGATAGACAGAGTAACTGATTCTAGGATGAAGACAATGTACATTACCATTCCATCTAGACACTCTGAAAGGAAGGGAAAGATGATAAACATAACAGGAAATACTAGAGTTTAGAGAGAGAAAAGGAAGACCAGTGACATAGGGAGAGGGAAGGGGAGGAAGGGAAGATAGACTGGGAGTGTGGGAAAGAGGCATTGTGTTTGTGGGTGTGTGTGTGTGTTTGTGTGTGTGTGTGTGTGTGTGTGTGTGTGTGTGTGTGTGAGTGTGTGTGTGTGTGTGTGTGTGAGTGTGTGTGTGTGTGTGTGTGTGTGTGAGTGTGTGTGTGTGTGTGTGTGTGTGTGTGTGTGTGTGTGTGAGTGTGTGTGTGTCTGTGTGTGTGTCTGTGTGTTTGTGTGTGTGTGAGTGTGTGTGTGTGTGTGTGTGTGTGTGTCTGTGTGTGAGTGTGTGTGTGTGTGTGTGTGTGTGTGTGAGTGTGTGTGTGAGTGTGTGTGTGTGTGAGTGTGTGTGTGTGTGTGTGTGTGTGTGTGTGTGTGTGTGTGTGTGTGTGTGAGTGTGTGTGTGTCTGTGTGTGTGTGTGTGTGTGTGAGTGTGTGTGTGTGTGTGTGTGTGTGTGTGTGTGAGTGTGTGTGTGAGTGTGTGTGTCTGTGTGTGTGTGTGTGTCTGTGTGTGTGTGTGTGTGTGTGTGTGTGTGTGTGTGTGTGTGAGTGTGTGTGTCTGTGTGTGTGTGTGTGTCTGTGTCTGTGTGTGTGTGTGTGTGTCTGTGTGTGTGTGTGTGTGTGTGTGTGTGTGTGTGTGTGTGTGTGTGTGTGTGTGTGTGTGTGTGTGTGTGTGTGTGTGTGTGAGAGAAAGAGAGAGACAATAAATTAGTGAATGAGTGATAGGATGAGTGTGTGAGTGAATGAACGAGTGAGTAAATCAAATAAATAATTAATAGTAAATGAGTGGAATAGTGAGTGAGCGGATAAGTGGGTGTGTAAATGAGTGAGTGAATGGGAGAAATAGAGAATGAGTGAGTGAGTGGGTAAATGACAGATAGAGAATGAGTGTGTGACCGAGAGACACGCCAAGGTAGACACAGACAGAGAGACAGACAGAAAGTGAGAGCGACAGAAATAGCGACACAGACAGAACAACAGCAAGACAGACTGAAAGACTGAAAGAAACTGAAGATTACAAACCAAGAAGGAGAAAACAAAACCAATGCAGCTGTAATATAAACCATCATATTTACTGATCACCAAACTTAGTTGTTAAACATTACCTGCCGTACTTGGACGTGACAATCCACACCTCTATGACTGACTGTACTGATGCTAGTCAACAGAGGCAGTAGACAGCCCTGAGCCCCTGACCAAGCTGCCACACCCACAGACACAGGCAGAAAGCTGTTTAACGATGGACTGATGCAGAAGATATCAATAAATCAATGACAGGGATTACTTAATTACTGCCTGTCGTAAATGTGTAAATGACACAAAAGAAACAGTCGGTAAATTGATTTCAGGCCACGCCGACTTAATAAGCAGGTTAGGGCAGGAGATGTATGTTGGGTGTTTATGAAATTACACAGAAACGTTGTTAAGTGTGACCTGATTAGGACCAAATCACTACCACGCAGACATGTTTAGGTAATAACCATCTCACCGTCTTACAGGAAGTATTCAGTAAAAATTATTTACTGCACACAAGTGAATTGTTTATATAAGTATATTGCTTGAATTTCAGCATTTTTATTATAACAAATTCACCTGCCAGTTACTTACGCAAGCTTATAGCGAACTAAGGAACAATAAAACCAGACAACTGTTAGCCTGTTACTGTGGCTCCATCTAAGCTTCTGAACACCACCTGGTTCTCTCAGGTAGGAGAAAAACCTTCTAGAAAAGCACAGTATATCAGTGACATCTTCTACTGATTCTACTTCAACTGTCAGTTGATTTAGCAGTAAGGTTCTTTAACTGTCAACAGGTTTGGTGTAGTCAAGACTTGTTCAGCCAACTGCCAGTGAATATAAGATAACATAACTGTCTTTGTCTGAAAAGTCAGCAAAACTAAATATATCATATTTCATATATAAAAGATAAAAAGAACGTAAATAAATAAAAACATCTACAGGTACGTTTATTCAAAATGCATGTCAACTTTACATCCTTGGCATTATCTCTCTGTTCCTGACATTGTGACTAGAAGTATTATCTGTTGCACCTCTAAGTTCACACAGCTGAGATTACAGACACAGTATAACTTTATCATGTTTAATCACCCTACTGGGTCCTTGGGTAGACTTGACAAGTTTTATTTTTTATTTAATAAAATATTATTCAGACAATAAGGCTGTTAATATTTTTTGCCTTGCAACCTTTCACTTCCGCTGCAACCCCATTGTGTATAAAAAGAAAGTGGATCATAGATCCTGAGATCACTGACCGCTCTGTGCTGGATCCACTCCTTGTGGTCATACTTCAGGGATCCTCCCAGATCATCTGTCAGTTGCGATGGATCAATGTAGGTGTGAAGATCTGGCACGGTCTCAAACATACACACCTGGAGGTAGAATAACACATGTACATACACACCTGGAGGCAGAATAACACATGTACATACACACATGGAGGCAGAATAACATACATATACATACACACCTATAAAGGTAGAATAACACATATATATATACACACCTGGAGGCAGAATAACACACATATACATACACACCTGGAAGCAGAATAACATATACATACACACCTAGAGGCAGAATAACACACATATATACACACCTGGAGGCAGAACTACACACATATACATATACATTTGACATGTACATACACACCTAGAGGTAGAAAAACACATACATACACACCTGGAGGCAGAACTACACACATACATCTGCTATATACATACACACCTAGAGGTAGAATAACCCAGTATAGTGTCTGAGGTACTGCCTTCTCAATGCTAACTCATTCTTTACACATTCCCTTTTGCTCACTGATCAAAAGTGGTTTTAGAAAACCAACTAGTTTCAGATCAACATCCAGTCACCAACATGTATCTGTCTATGGATGACAATTGGTATGGATTTAAGATTTGTATTTAGACAAACCACAGGCATCACGTTTCCACTGCACAGAGCATGTTTTCCAAAGTGTTCACCAGATGGCAGGCTGGTCGCGTTAGGCTAGATTGTACACTATCCAACAGATGGCAGCAGTGTTTCAGCCTTATGCCAGTGTGAGATGGGCGACTCCAAGCCAGAGTTGAAATCAACCTTGCTATATGCAGGTAGTGTAGTGTTAAGTTCATCTGCTTGGTCATGGCAGGCATGTCAGAGTTGGTGTAGAAACCTGGCTCTCAACCATGGGGACTGTATATCTCTCCTTAATCAGAGAATCATGCTAATGTTTGTTTAATCAGAGGAGAATCATTCCAATGTTGATCCCATCTCAGTTTGGGGCATAGAAGAATCAGTGAGAATGACAAGTACCCTGGCAGTGACCACCACCAACGCCAGCATAACAAATTGGCTTCGTGTCAACGTTCTAAAAAAGACTGACTAGTTCAATGAGACCTCACAATATCATAATATTGTAATCACAATATATACAGAGTAGTCAGTTAAGAGAACTCTGCACAGTGCTGGAAACAACAATCACCAGAGACATGAACTTGAGAAGGAATGATGGCATGAAGTGTCAGGGATGGAACTGGGAAGGGATGATGACAGATGACTGATGTCATTGGACAGTGGTAGGATGGTGTGGAGATGGACAGATGAAGTGATGAACACACGGATGGATGATGTGATGAACAGGCTATACACCTGTTCGTCAATAAGATGAAGGTTAGATGAAGTGACGGAGAGATGGTGAGATGAAGAGAATGTGAGATGAAGGGATGGAGAGATGAAGGGATGGAGAGATGGTGAGATGAAGGGATGGTGAGATGAAGGGATGGAGAGATGGTGAGATGAAGAGAATGTGAGATGAAGGGATGGAGAGATGAAGGGATGGAGAGATGGTGAGATGAAGGGATGGTGAGATGAAGGGATGGAGAGATGGTGAGATGAAGAGAATGTGAGATGAAGGGATGGAGAGATGAAGGGATGGAGAGCCGGTGAGTTGAAGGGATGGTGAGATGAAGGGATGGAGAGATGGTGAGATGAAGAGAATGTGAGATGAAGGGATGGAGAGATGAAGGGATGGAGAGATGGTGAGATGAAGGGATGGTGAGATGAAGGGATGGAGAGATGGTGAGATGAAGAGAATGTGAGATGAAGGGATGGAGAGATGAAGGGATGGAGAGCCGGTGAGTTGAAGGGATGGTGAGATGAAGGGATGGAGAGATGGTGAGATGAAGAGAATGTGAGATGAAGGGATGGTGAGATGAAGGGATGGAGAGATGGTGAGTTGAAGGGATGGAGAGATGAAGGGATGGAGAGATGGTGAGATGAAGGGATGGAGAGATGGTGAGATGAAGGGATGGAGAGATGGTGAGTTGAAGGGATGGAGAGATGAAGGGATGGAGAGATGGTGAGTTGAAGGGATGGAGAGATGGTGAGATGAAGGGATGGAGAGATGGTGAGATGAAGGGATGGAGAGATGGTGAGATGAAGGGATGGAGAGATGGTGAGTTGAAGAGATGGTGAGATGAAGGGATGGAGAGATGGTGAGATGAAGGGATGGAGAGATGGTGAGATGAAGAGAATGTGAGATGAAGGGATGGAGAGATGAAGGGATGGAGAGATGGTGAGATGAAGGGATGGAGAGATGATGAGTTGAAGGGATGTAGAGATGAAGGGATGGAGAGATGGTGAGATGAAGGGATGGAGAGATGATGAGTTGAAGGGATGGAGAGATGAAGGGATGGAGAGATGGTGAGATGAAGGGATGGAGAGATGGTGAGATGAAGAGAATGTTAGATGAAGGGATGGAGAGATGAAGGGATGGAGAGATGGTGAGATGAAGGGATGGAGAGATGAAGAGATGAAGGGATGGAGAGATGGTGAGTTGAAGGGATGGAGAGATGGTGAGATGAAGGGATGGAGAGATGGTGAGATGAAGGGATGGAGAGATGGTGAGATGAAGGGATGGAGAGATGGTGAGATGAAGGGATGGAGAGATGGTGAGTTGAAGGGATGGAGAGATGGTGAGTTGAAGGGATGGAGAGATGGTGAGATGAAGGGATGGAGAGATGGTGAGATGAAGGGATGGAGAGATGGTGAGTTGAAGGGATGGAGAGATGGTGAGTTGAAGGGATGGAGATATGGTGAGATGAAGGGATGGAGAGATGGTGAGTTGAAGGGATGGAGAGATGAAGGGATGGAGAGATGGTGAGTTGAAGGGATGGAGAGATGAAGGGATGGAGAGATGGTGAGTTGAAGGGATGGAGAGATGAAGGGATGGAGAGATGAAGGGATGGAGAGATGGTGACTTGAAGGGATGGTGAGATGAAAGGATGGAGAGATGGTGAGATGAAGGGATGGAGAGATGGTGAGATGAAGGGATGGAGAGATGGTGAGTTGAAGGGATGGAGAGATGAAGGGATGGAGAGATGGTGAGTTGAAGGGATGGAGAGATGGTGAGATGAAGGGATGGAGAGATGGTGAGATGAAGGGATGGAGAGATGGTGAGATGAAGGGATGGAGAGATGGTGAGATGAAGGGATGGAGAGATGGTGAGATGAAGGGATGGATGGATGAGCAGATAGAGGAATTATAGAAAGAAAACAATGCAGCATTAAACGGAACAGGAAGGACACGGTTATTAACTGACCTTGTACTTGAGAGTATCCTTGATGGTTATTAACTGACCTTGTACTTGAGAGTGTCCTTGATGGTTATTAACTGACCTTGTACTTGAGAGTGTCCTTGATGGTTATTAACTGACCTTGTACTTGAGAGTGTCCTTGATGGTTATTAACTGACCTTGTACTTGAGAGTGTCCTTGATGGTTAGTAACTGACCTTGTACTTGAGGGTGTCCTTGATGCGTTTGAATCCAACGTCTGCGATTGTTCTCTGGAGGAAGCCACTAGGGCGCAGCACAATCACCTCTTGTACTTGGCCGGGGAAGAATCCCTGCAACAACAATCAACATCATCATCATCATCATCACCATCATCATCATCGTCATCATTGTCAATGTCATCATCACCATCATCATCATCATCATCATCATTGTCAATGTCATCATCACCATCATCATCATCGTCGTCAATGTCATCATAGCCATCCGGTGTCACATTATTGCTACATAAAGTGCTTACTTATGATGTATATTATTATCATCATAATCTACATTACATCCACGGTCAAATTGACATTTTGAAAAACCATCAGTCAATTCACTTTATATGTCTGATTATGATGAATCATCACAAATCATTGTCATCATCAAATCGATGTCACAATCATCATTGTCAAACTGTGACAAACATCATAATCATGATGAGAAATTGGAGACATCACCTAGACCTATAACATTTTTATTTTTCAAATTAATCAGCCTAGACTATGCAAACCGAATAAAACCATACAAAAATACAACAACAAAATATACATAAATAGAGAAAATGCATCATCAGAAAATAAACGTTGAGACGGCTTCAATACACGCTAAATATTGGGCAAGTATGGACTGGTTTTGAGGTAAGATCTTGAGGAAAGATAATATCATTGTGCAGAAGATAGAAACAGGCACACTTCAGCTTGGTAACTATATCGGGTAACTAACATGGGACTTATAACATGGCTGTTAAAAGCTTACTACCACAAACAGGATGACCAAGTATGGCAGAGAGTCTAAATGACGACATTGATCATGTATTTACTGTGGAACCAACACATTATCAGCTTCATACAGCTGGTTTAAGGAGGAGTCAAATTACTGAGCCTAGTTAAATGTGATGAGGTAGTTGAATAACCAGAGACATTAACAGCCATCTATTCACTTGACATTGAGCCACCAGGATACAGTGGAATATGTATTGTGTTGGTTCACTTCTGTGTAATTTGATAGAAAGATGGCTGGCCACAAAATGTACAGGAGGAAAGCTAAAAACTATACTTTGGAAATAGTTTAAACACAAACTAAACTAAGCATTATCACTCAGATAAAATAAATAAAATATTTTTGGGAAAGAGATCAATTATAAAAAAAATCTTTGAGTGAAAACGCTCTTTTAAACAGACCAAACAAACTTAAATATTTTATTGGGAATGTGAAATGTTGACCAGTGGTCAGACTGGCTGACCACTGGTCAGACTGGACTTACAGAGATGCGAAGCAACAGAGTCTTGGCGGACGTCCAACTTTCTCGCCTTCTGTCAATGATCACCACAAAACCCACGTCTACTTCCTGTAGTCTGCAGGTCAAAGTTCAAAGGTTAGCAAAGGTGTTACAATAGCCAAAACAATCTGCCTGATGTTGCCAGGGTTATACCAAACTCTCCACTTAGTTTTCTTGTGAACATCATATCAGATATTAAAATCATACATACGTTTCTATTTGATGAAGACATTTGTGTATATAGGATACAGGATGCAACTGTAGAGAAAAATAGTGAAGGTGACAGTATGTGTGCATGCGTGTGTTTGAACAGTGGTCACTAGGAAAGAAGCTATAATTTTTTTATGAACTTGTCTTTGTAACACACACACACACACAAACACACACACAAACACACACATACACCACACACACCACACACACCACCACACACCACCACACACCACCACACACCACCACACACAGACACAGACACACAGACACACAGACACACACACCACCACACACCACCACACACCACCACACACCACCACACACCACCACACACAGACACACAGACACAGACACACACAGACACAGACACAGACACACACACACACACACACACACACACACACACACACACACACACACACACACACACACACACACACACACACACACACATACATACACAGACTTTTTATATTTTATCAGTCCAGTGTAAGCTGAATCATTCCCTAATGTCTACACTGAACCTTGGCACCTTGTATGGTATAAGTACATATGTATGTGCATGCACGCATGAGTATGTATGTGAATATGCATGCATGCAATGGACTGTGTCATGCATGTGTGTAATCTTGAGTGTGTGTGTGCGTGTGTGTGCGCGCATGTGTGTATATCTGTGTATGTCTGTTTGTAACTATCTGTGTTTGTCTGTGTGTGTATGTTTGTGTCTGTGTGTGTAAGTGACTACGTGTATATATATATGTGTGTGTTTGTGTGTGTGCATGTGTGTGCATGTGTGTGCATGTGTGTGTATGTGTGTGTGCATACATGCATGAGCATGCAAGCATGTATATGCAAGCTTATAAATCACTGGTCATGGCTTTATGCAGGATAACAAAATTGCCAGTCCCTCTTTTTTTGTTGGACACGTGGGTGTTAACTCACATATATACAAGCCAGTTAATATGTGCTTTATAACTTGAAATAAACACACACATGACACATGACACAGGTCTCTCACTACACAGAGCAGTCTGTGGTGGTGTCTTCCCGTTATAGCGACTTCCTGTTATAGCTACTTCCCGTTATAGCGACTTCCTGTTATAGCTACTTCCCGTTATAGCTACTTCCCGTTATAGCTACTTTTTATTCCCGTTACTAATTCCCGTTACTAGCTACTAATTAAGTTTGACAGTTGAACTAGTCCCGTTATAGCTACTTTTCTATTTCTCCATTTTACAATGTAACAAGATAAGGGAGCATTAACTATTTCATCTCCATCCTGCTGATGTCCATGAGGGGTGGACGGCTTTGATATATAAGTGTGTGCCACTGAGGAATTTCAACAAAGTCAAGTGATAATGTTTAAAGAGTACTTTATGGAGACATGGCTTGGTGATGATTCAAAAATCACCATGGACACGTGGAATGTCTGCACAGAATCTGACAAATGAACAAACAACCGTGTTGAGGGATGGAATACCAAGTTTGCAAAAGTGGTGGGGAACACCATCCCAACATCTTCCAGTTCATAGTTGCTAAACATGATGCTGCCGTCCCACCACCATATAACAAGAATAACTGATAACATTCATTAGTTTTTGATAAATGCAATTCTGTACTCAGTACAATTACCATAGTTGTCTTTTGAAGAAAAAAATTGCACCAGTGTTTTATGGTACTGTACATTTTCCATTTCAAATAATTGACAGTTACATTTATATATCACTCTTATTACTTTTAAAATGTGTCCTTCATTAATACATTTCATGTAGAAATCTTACAGTAATCTGAAACAGTTAATGCTCCCTCTTGCTGTCCCCTCCTGAATTGCTATAACGGGACTAAGTTTGCCTGTCAAACTTAAAGAGTAGCTATAACAGGGAAAAACTGTAGCTATAACGGGAAGTAGCTATAACGGACCTAAACCTCTGTGGTAACCAGACATGCAGATGCTGCAATTTGCACCTGATGAACCAGTTTTTATAATGACATATACTACCTAGGACACTGTATAATGTGTTTACTGTGTTCAATTGCCCATTTAAACGCAATCAAATGTCTGTCATGATCTGAAATAACAGTACTTGAGAGTACTGAACTCATCAGTACACGTCATACAGCCAGTCTCAATTACCCATCTACGACAATGCAAACCCTTGGATATTTCGGTGCTGTTGTTTGTTAATAAAGAAAGTAATCTGGGTTAATCTTATTGCACACAGGAGTTATTAATGTTGTGACTAGACCATAAAAAGATTCAAGCAAAATAAATAACAACATTGATTACTTTTTCAGCCACACATTTAAAAATAATTACTGCCACATAAATCGCAACAATATAAATCATAACTATTATTGTTGTTTAAGGTACAGCTAATTAATATAAATAAATAAAATATCATATATAATAAGTTACTAGAAAGCAATTGAAATAGAAAAAGAGTAGGTTAAAATTATATATCTGCAAACAGACATAGCAAGAAAATAATATTTAGGTTGTTCTAGACAAACATAAACCCAAGCATGTCCAAATTGTACAAACACAGAATGGTAGGCAAACAAAATTATAGAAATACTGCAACACGTTATTACAACAAAACGCAACAACCCCAAAAAACAGTGCAAGATAGAACAACACATGCAGTTTCTTGCAGTGCAACAAGGCTCAAACAAAGCAATCATGACTCAGCACTCCAGCATTATCCAAAGCCATTCCAGAATTCATGCAGCAACGCATTTCCAAAGTTGGTTTCAACCTTTATTTGCAACGTGATAATGAAATTGCACACAACATGCGGAGAAAACAAACAACGTGTACCTGTGAAACCTTCACACAAACGGTGCATGAAAACAAACATGAATGTAGGTCACATTACCATGGCAACCAGACCACTTTGAAAGAATCATGAAACTACAATGTGGAAAGCAGCTGATGTTACAAATACATTTAAAGTTGATGTCACAGAAAATAGATGTGTCTAATGAAAGTGTATAATGTAAATATCTATAGTGTATATTTTTGTATTTGTTAAATATAATATACGGTATATAAATGTGATTGTCCATAAATGAGAATCCTATAAATGTAGATGATGTCAATGTATGCAAATGATATAAATGTATGCAGATGATGTAAATATATGCAGATGCAGAGATCCTGTTAGGGTGGTCTAGGGGGTCCAAATCCCATAAATGCACCCCCATGAAACTCTCCAAACATCTCCCCCACTGTCGATCAGTTCAGGTCATGACACTGGCACACACAAGGTGTTGAATAACTTCCACTGCCAAAACTTCTGTTTCACACTGCTCAGCTGTTAAAATGGCTCATCATATTGCAGGGTGCTTTTCAAAACTTGTCACATGTTCACAATTTTTAATGCTAAAAGAAAATCTCCAGCTGCCTTATGGAGTTTCACCAGTGGGGGGGGCATGTTAATTGGACTATAGGGGCACTGGATAAGTCTTTAGTCTAATGGGGCCCGTTAATCCACAAACAGGGTATGTCTGATTTATACATGTATGACAGACCAGTAAACATCTGGTGTACATCTGTACAGTTTGTTGTGTTAACTATGACTGGACATTGTTGACCATTTAACAGATGAGTTATCACACATTCACAATGAAATGACACAATGACACTGGAGATGATAGCAAAGGGTTAATATCAACCTTAATTGCACAATTAACTATGACAAAACAAACACATAGCAACAGATAAACTATTAGCAATTTATGACTAAGAATTAGCGTGACACTTGACACTAATGACAAATGACACTTGACACTAATGACAAGCCATTGTAGAGTCAGTGACATAGACAGTGACATATGTCAGTCAGGGGTTATACTGAGTTAAATCAAGACACAACGAGTTGAAGGCATTCCCACAAAACTCAAACAAAGCAATAGGAACTAACAGCAAAACTAAGCATGAATTACCCACAGCAGTCTTCTCAACTAAACCTCAGGAGAAAAGAATCTAACATTTCTAAAACACAAAGAACAACGCAGACAACACTGTGACTATAACATAAAGTGATACTATAATCAAAGACAAAGACAAGCAACCACTAGAGACTCTCCTGACAGAAAGATGCAACTTCTACAGATATAACTGTCATATTACTTTAAAGCTGAGTCTGTGAATTATTTAGTCCAACCAACATCGATTTAAATGACAATCATCATAACAAAGTGTGATCAGTTATACGTGGACTTATGCACATTTAGCAAAACACGATGTGTGTTTTCAGTACGATACAAATGACTAACTTTGATGGGCTAAATGTGGACAATGCCACTAAACATTTACTGTTTATAGAAGCTTTCACTTTCACTATTCTTCAACAATTGTTTTACTGGGCGAGAGTATACGGCTGTATTCATTCGTCTCATGATAAAAAAATTCACATTTGCAAAAATGATCTAACATACCAGACTGGACATTAGACGGTTAGATTTTTGGCAAATTTATTAAGATTTAATAATAACAACAAGAGAGAGGCAGCGACAGTTTCAAGGCGAATGACTGAACATCTCAAACACATGTAAGGGAAGAAAACTTAACACAATGATACAACTGGTCAATGTTTATCCCAGTGTTCATTTAAAAGTTGTCATGGCAACGTGATAAGAAATTTGAGAAACATTGTACATTTTTTGTTTCTGTTGACTTTTGCAACTATGATATCATTGTAAAAAATATATTACGTAATAATAAATATAAAAACGTAATTTTCGTTCATGTGCAGCCTCCAGCTATTTTATAGATGTAATTTCATGATTAGTCACATCCAATTATAGCAATATAAATGACAGGTTGTAAGGCACAAATGTCACATGCAGTGATGACAGAAATACCATGTAAGTCATTGCGATGTACCCACGATTCAAAGGGCCCAACCCCAGTTCGTTAACAAGACTCACTAGCAGGCAACTACACTGTAGATGGCACCACTTTTGTTGTTAAAATTCAGTTGTCAGGTGTGATCAACCAGAGGGGGTTAAAGGGTTAATCAGAGACTGTGATGGGGCGAAGAGAGAGACATAAGTGATAAAAAAGAGACGAGATGTGTTGATGACAATAGATGTACTTACGATGGTATACTGCTGAGATATGTCACAAAGACAAGGTGTACTTACGATGGGATACTGCTGAGATATGTCACAAAGACAAGATGTACTTACGATGGTATACTGCTGAGATATGTCACAAAGACAAGATGTACTTACGATGGTATACTGGTGAGATATGTCACAAAGACAAGATGTACTTACGATGGGATACTGCTGAGATATGTCACAAAGACAAGATGTACTTACGATGGTATACTGCTGAGATATGTCACAAAGACAAGATGTACTTACGATGGTATACTGGTGAGATATGTCACAAAGACAAGATGTACTTACGATGGTATACTGCTGAGATATGTCACAAAGACAAGGTGTACTTACGATGGTATACTGGTGAGATATGTCACAAAGACAAGATGTACTTACGATGGGATACTGCTGAGATATGTCACAAAGACAAGATGTACTTACGATGGTATACTGGTGAGATATGTCACAAAGACAAGGTGTACTTACGATGGTATACTGCTGAGATATGTCACAAAGACAAGGTGTACTTACGATGGTATACTGGTGAGATATGTCACAAAGACAAGATGTACTTACGATGGGATACTGCTGAGATATGTCACAAAGACAAGATGTACTTACGATGGAATACTGGTGAGATATGTCACAAAGACAAGGTGTACTTACGATGGAATACTGGTGAGATATGTCACAAAGACAAGATGTACTTACGATGGAATACTGCTGAGATATGTCACAAAGACAAGATGTACTTACGATGGAATACTGCTGATATATGTCACAAAGACAAGGTGTACTTACGATGGTATACTGGTGAGATATGTCACAAAGACAAGATGTACTTACGATGGTATACTGGCGAGATATGTCATGAAGACAAGGTGTACTTACGACGGTATACTGGTGAGATATGTCACAAAGACAAGATGTACTTACGATGGTATACACATGAGGTATGTCACAAAGACAAGATGTACTTACGATGGTATACTGGTGAGGTATGTCACAAAGACAAGATGTACTTACGATGGTATACTGGTGAGGTATGTCACAAAGACAAGATGTACTTACGATGGAATACTGCTGAGATATGTCACAAAGACAAGATGTACTTACGATGGAATACTGCTGATATATGTCACAAAGACAAGGTGTACTTACGATGGTATACTGGTGAGATATGTCACAAAGACAAGGTGTACTTACGATGGTATACTGGTGAGATATGTCACAAAGACAAGATGTACTTACGATGGTATACTGGTGAGATATGTCACAATGACAAGATGTACTTACGATGGTATACTGGTGAGATATGTCACAAAGACAAGATGTACTTACGATGGTATACTGGCGAGATATGTCACAAAGACAAGGTGTACTTACGATGGTATACTCGTGAGGTATGTCACAAAGACAAGATGTACTTACGATGGTATACTGGTGAGGTATGTCACAAAGACAAGGTGTACTTACGATGGTATACTGGTGAGATATGTCACAAAGACAAGATGTACTTACGATGGTATACTGGTGAGGTATGTCACAAAGACAAGATGTACTTACGATGGTATACTGGTGAGGTATGTCACAATGACAAGATGTACTTACGATGGTATACTGGTGAGGTATGTCACAAAGACAAGATGTACTTACGATGGTATACTGGTGAGGTATGTCACAAAGACAAGATGTACTTACGATGGTATACTGGTGAGGTATGTCACAAAGACAAGGTGTACTTACGATGGTATACTGGTGAGGTATGTCACAAAGACAAGATGTACTTACGATGGTATACTGGTGAGGTATGTCACAAAGACAAGATGTACTTACGATGGTATACTGGTGAGGTATGTCACAAAGACAAGATGTACTTACGATGGTATACTGGTGAGGTATGTCACAAAGACAAGATGTACTTACGATGGTATACTGGTGAGATATGTCACAAAGACAAGATGTACTTACGATGGTATACTGGTGAGGTATGTCACAAAGACAAGGTGTACTTACGATGGTATACTGGTGAGGTATGTCACAAAGACAAGATGTACTTACGATGGTATACTGGTGAGATATGTCACAAAGACAAGATGTACTTACGATGGTATACTGGTGAGGTATGTCACAAAGACAAGATGTACTTACGATGGTATACTGGTGA
>OZ024867.1:4919859-4937359 GCA_964017155.1 Oasisia sp. SBJ-2009
ATCACAGTGTGCAATGATCTTCTTTATTAAATGGCATGTTTTATATCATGCAGCATCCAGTCATCAAGACTGCTCAAAGTGCTTTACTCATAGACAGACCAGTTCAATCAAATTCCATCTTGAGAATTATTGGTGAAACATTCAGGAACACTGCAATTAATGCACACATCCCAAACATTAAGATTTGGTGAAACTGAGTTGAATTTCAACTGAATTACAAAAAAAATTGGTATGAAAAGCTAAATTTGTCAGTATCTATCCCAGTTGAACATTATTTAAGTTGAAACCATGACTCTGGCACTCCAAATAGTCTTGAATTCATGTTATTAATTATGGTAATAATGGTGAAAACGTAGTAGAAAACATATAAAAATTGTATTCTGCTGAAACACAAAGCAATATAAAGAAACTTGAATTAAAGCAACAACAACAACAACAACAACATCAACATCAACAACAACAACAACAACAACAACATCATCAACAACAACAACATCAACAACAACATCAGTGCCAACTGAGACACTACCTGAGCCTGAATAAACCACTTGATGGTTTGTCAATGAACACATATGATCATCAAGCATTGACATTGATCATCTCAAGATAAGAATGATGTCATTGGAATAAATAGTCAACAGAAAGGTTTAACTCACCTCAAATACAGGTCAATACCAACATCTTAACTTGTTGTATGCAACACTGTATTTATTTTAAAATGCAACAATGAATTAAAACAATATGTCGATGCTACCGTCAACGGTGGAATTAAACTGTGTAATTTGCTGAAGATAACTAATTAGCTATAATATTATATTAACTGAATATGGCAACAAATTATAAACTATCTGCTGTAGCTTATTATATATAACCTGAAAACAAAACTGCTAAAATAAACATGTACCAACCCTGACACCGTACACATGTTATGTATATTTACTTAACCATGACATGAACATACTTAACCACCCTCACTCTTGACATCACCTGCACATACAAACCATCTGAACCTACCAGACATATCGTCCACCTCCATTGTGACGAATGTCCTGTCACAAACTCTACCTCTCACAAGGACATCGTCCAAGCTGTCCGCCAATAAACCATATTGCTCATATCCAAGACGGCCATAATTAGACCACTGGTAATTATTAGTTACGTAATTATCTGTGGCTGCACTGACACATATCACTCTGAAGCAGCTGGTTATTTGCTCGTCCAAATTGGCAGTGGTGTGTTTGCTGGGCTCTTCACTTGTTTTTATCTCTCAAGGAGGCTACCGTACGACCTCTTTAGAAGCCACTCACTCGAATAAACACCTACTTGATGTGTTCACATGGACTGTGTTTAAGTTGTTCATGTAACCTTACTTCCCTGGAGATGTCATTGTCTTTTAACTGTTGTTTAATCATTGGTGAATTGACTGTTGGCCGTGGGTTAATATCCACCATTTCTATCGAAGAATGAGATGTTTTAATCTTCTTTGAATGCAGCTGAAATAATACTATAAAAGCACAAGATTCTTGACAGGTAAATATTCCTGATTTTGATGTTTATTGTTGTATAAAAGCACAAGATTCTTGACAGGTAAATATTCCTAATTTTGATGTTTATTGTTGTTTTAAAGGCTGAGAAATGTTCAGGGTACACACACACACACACACACACACACACACACACATATATATATATATATATATATATATATAACACATGGTAACTACTGAAAATATATACTTTAAATACAACAGCAGGGATACACCAAATGATGTTTTGTGTTATCCAAATATTTAAATGTACTTTGTATTTATATATTATGCATATGTGTACAATGTTTTACATTTTATATTAAATAAATCAACAATCAACAACAACAGATGACTGTTTATGTTGTATTAATAATTTTATTTTACAATTTTATTTTCTTATGTATTTTTATATAAATGTTCACATTACTTACATACTCACATCAAACTATCAACATAATTATGATTAGTAAAATAATATATGATATTTTATCTCAATGATATTTGGTAAAAAAACGTATTATGAATGTTTAGGAAAAGGTTTGTGTGAAGCCAAATGGGCTTTTATTTTGAGACAATCATAATACGACGATTCCTCTGGTGCATTTATGCAATCAATAATATCCTTGACATATGTTTTTGGGTACATAAATGACAACCACATAACCTTTAGACAGAAACACAGTCTGGAGATTAGACCATTGTTGTTCACAGCTGATAGTTATAATACAGTTCACGGAATGAAGTATTTTCATTGGTTAATTGAACAGATGTTTTATGGGACACATTGACGGCATTGAGGTTGTTACATTGAGACATTCACTGTTATCAGTGTTTGTATGTGTTTGTGTGTGTCTGTGTGTGTGTGTGTGTGTGTGTGTGTGTGTGTGTGTGTGTGTATGTGTGTTTGTGTATGTGTGTATGTGTGTCTGTGTGTGTGTGTGTGTGTGTGTGTGTGTGTGTGTGTGTGTGTGTATGTGTGTTTGTGTATGTGTGTGTGTGTGTGTGTGTGTATGTGTGTGTGTGTATGTGTATTTGTGTATGTGTGTGTGTCTGTGTGTGTGTGTGTGCATGCGTGTGTGCGTGCGTGCGTGCATGTGTGCGTGTGTGCATGCGTGTGTGCGTGCATGTGTGCGTGTGTGTAACTGTGTCTGTGTCTGTGTCTGTGCATACAGACAGACCCAGACATCAACACTCTGACATGTGACGTTCTGACCCTCCACCTGTCTCCCTCACCAGGGATCACAACACTTTGTCACTCCCAGTCCCCCGACCCCCCACCCTCTTCCCAGGTCATTTTAATTATTGTTTTATAATTATTCCCAACTGTTTTCTTTCAGATAGTTACATCAGTTAACACATCCTCAAGAAATACAACTGGACTCCTCTTTTCATGGTAATAAAATGGTGTCTTATTTATTTAGCCTTGTACATTACATTGAATATTTTACTATGTACCCTCCCATTTGACAATTTCATGAAACTTCACAGCTATTTGATGTATACCTCAATAAAACAAAAACACCACTTTCCTGAATACCAACCCCCAGTCATTCCTGATGCTAACTAAACATGTAATACACCTGTCAATAATAAATAAGTCACAGTGTCACCAAAACGCAACAAATGAATTAAACATTTGCACAATCTGTGCAGACATATAAAGTCATTGCATACATTCCAACCAAACATTTGAATAAATTAGGACTTTAAACTGAATTATTAATAATCCAATGGTGACACCGAAATATGACACCCACTCTAGTCATTTTGTTGTTATGACTTCACTCTTGTGAATGTATCTTTCTGACATGACTTCACCCTTGTGAATGATTCTTTCTGACATGATTTCACTCTTGGGAACATAATATTTTTTCGACATGACTTCACTGTTGTGAATGTATCTTTCTGACATGACTTCACTCTTGTGAACGTATCTAAAAAAATTCTTTCTGACATGACTTCACTCTTGTGAGTGTATCTTTCTGACATGACTTAACTCTTGTGAACGTATCTAAAAAAATTCTTTCTGACATGACTTCACTCTTGTGAATGTATCTTTCTGACATGACTTCACTCTTGTGAACATATCTTTCTGACATGATTTCACTCTTGTGGACATCTTTCTGACATGACTTCACTCTTGTGAACGTATCTTTCTGACATGACTTTGTTACTGTGAACATGTTCTTGGCTCTCCAATTGTTTTATTTTTGGAATATGACTTTTGAAAATTACTTTTTTCATTTTAGATATATACATCACATTGAAGATAATCATTTCATGTCCTATATTTAGAGCAAATTACACTGTTAGATTCAGCTGCTGTGGACATACACTTGTATTACGGTGTGGCTTTAGGTTGACCTGGCACTTAGCCAACTAGCTGTAAACGTTCAACAGTGACAGTGGCAATAGTGTCATAAACGAGAGACATATACTGGTCACACAAACACTTAACAAGATAATAAACGGTGACAATATGGCGTATTGGTGATGACCATCCCTAAATTGCCTGAGGGTCAGTTAAATGTGTTACCTGTTGGCCGTTACCTGGTTTGCACATTCTCCCCAGAAACCTATAAACTCTCACTCTCTCGACAGTAATAACTTTAGAAATAAATGCTATAAAATAAGCCACCAAAACTTACCAGTAAGAGGTATATACCATTTGGTGTTTCCCCGTCCGACGATATCTTTTGTAGTGATACCTTCAGTTATGATATCTTCTGTTGAGATATCTTCTGTTGTGATATCTTCCTTTGTTATATCCTCTGTCGTGGTGTCTTCAGTTGAGGTATTTTCCATTCTGATATCTTCCGCTGTGGTATCTACTCTTGTGATATCTTCCGTTGTGATATCTTCCGTTGTGATATCTTCCACTGCAGTTTCATCCACTGAGGTTTCTTCTATTGTGATATTTTCTGACGTTGTGTTTTCGCCAGTTGTGAAATTTTCCATTGCGATATCGTCCATTGGAATTAATATTCACCTATAATATCTCATAAAACTCAGTTTAATGCAACTGTGTTTGTTTCCCAAACCAGCCTCAGGACAGCCACAGGGTTCATCAGAGCAATTGGGACATCATTAGACCATTGCATAACTGGATCACTGCTTCAATAATCCACCTGTCGTAGTCCGACGTTTTGGCAGGTGACACCACTTAATTTAACAGTTTCAAAACAGGCACTAAAAGTACAGCTGTGATCAAGTGTCATATCTGTCCACCCGCACACAATTGTAGACCAGAACCAACTGTGACGTCTCTCCTGTGTGACTGTGTCACATTGTCACAGGTACCACACACCCTCTGCCGTCTATGCATCTGTTGTGTCATTATGTCACAATGTTGCTGACATAAAGTCCCTCACTATTTACTAATAATTTCACTTTCACTTCCTCATGACATAATTCTAGATCCCTCCCAGTCACCTGATAATCCACATCCTGTCCCGTGTCACATGAACGTCATTCACAAACACAGCCAGTCTGTATTCCTTACATCTGCCACATATAACCACAGCCATGTTTCACTACACTAAAGTGAAAATTCCCTGGCTTCAGCACGGGGCCTGAACCCTGTTTAAGCTGATGTCAAGTTGGTGTTAGTCATATTCTCATGTCCACTTGGGGACATCACTGAGCCGAATGACAAATATTTATTATGTTGATGAATTCACCTGCATGTGAGTGTAATACTGACTCATCCAGCACAGACCCTGCCACACACACCCGCTACCATATATGGCTATAGACCCCTGTAGGGAGTTAGTTAAGACCATCCCACAGTCTGCCTGCTTGGCCTCTCTCCCACACTCAACCAGGAAGCAACCCCAGCGACTGAGGGCAATATACAGAGGGTTATTCAAGACAGAGGCCATCACTGTATGAGTGTATGAGAGGTGACGTATTTACCCCCTGTCAGTGTGGGGTGTTTTACTTTCCATGGCTGGAACCCTCTAGTTCCCCTACCTGACACACCTGTCGTCCAGGTAACTACAGTGGGACACTTTCCTGGATGACAGGAGGCCAAAATGAGATATGGAGTCCACTATACTGTCAACACCACTCTCAGAAACCATGTCACCAACAGATTTGACAGCTGGCATGGTAAATGTGGGCCAGGTAATTAGCACTGACCACACCAAATGACAACTGGGGAATACATGGAATGACACAGACTGCAGCCAGAAAGACCAAGTGGACAGGTGACAAGGACAGAAAAACGTTTTAGGACAAAAACGTCCAAAGAAGATGGTTAAGGTAATGTGACATGCGTTTTACTTACTAAGTTAACTGCAGACCGTTGTTGTTATATAAGGTACTAGATTCAAAAGCTGCATTTAATGTTGGTTCACATGTGTATTTCATAACATTAGCTCATCTAAGCTATTTTCAGATAAACAAGTGTAAAGCAACAAGATGTAAAACACCTGTTCATCAAATATGGCAGGTTAGATCTGTTATTTTATCTACAGATAGGACCACCCCAGTCAAGTCTGCTCTACTCGCCGTAGTTTACAGTTTTTCGCAGTTCATTTGGCAGGCTGCTCCAGACCCAGGGCCCATCATGCGTGAAGGATTTAAGTCCATATTTGGGCGTGTGTGCCTTAGGGATGACCACAGTTTTATCCTGTCACAGGGGACACAGGGGAGTATGCTGAGATTGTGTGTAAGAGTAGGAGCAATAGTATTTACAATTTTGAATACTCCACACTGTTATGTAAAGTATTCACATAATAAACACCTGGACACCAAGTAACTGTGTAGATGACAATGTATGTTACCTAGTTAATGAAGTCACTTTAATTTATACACAGTCCACTCATCCGTGTCGGGACTGAGTAGGTGGCCAGTGTCCACTCAAGCGTGTCAGGACTGAGTAGGTGGACAGTGTCCACTCAACCGTGTCAGGACTGGGTAGGTGGACAAGGTCCACTCAACCGTGTCAGGACTGGGTAGGTGGACAGTGTCCACTCAACCGTGTCAGGACTGAGTAGGTGGACAGAGTCCACTCAACCGTGTCAGGACTGAGTAGGTGGACAGAGTCCACTCAACCGTGTCAGGACTGAGTAGGTGGCCAGTGTCCACTCAACCGTGTCAGGACTGAGTAGGTGGCCAGTGTCCACTCAATCGTGTCAGGACTGAGTAGGTGGCCAGTGTCCACTCAACCGTGTCAGGACTGAGTAGGTGGACAGTGTAGATGTTAAAAGTAACTGACAAGTGATGCATCATAAGTGGTACTTAATTAGATTGCCCTCACATGACCTCGCCACTCGTCAGTGTTACCTCCCAACAGTACACTGTTTACTGATATACTGGGTCACCCTGTCACATGACCAAAGATAAAAACCTGTCAAAACAGGAAATAAGTGACATCTTTATATGTAAGCTGGAATGAGCAGGCATTACATACAACAAGTGTTTGTTCGGTAATTTCCGTTTAAATCTTTGTTCTTTTTATTTTTTAATAGCATTTATGACTATTATTCTGATGGTAATGTGTCATTGTTATGTATTAACTGATATACTTGTAGTAAGTGATTGTGTAGTTATACTTGCATATCAGAGTACCAACCTGACTAGATTTAAGATACATTTAAATGTATGTTTAATTCTTCACACCGTACATATTTTTACAAATAAGTCAAGTGTATGCATAATTATACAGTAATTAGTTGTATGTAATGATTCAACAAATTAAATCAGCATATATCTGAATAATTGACATCCATCCATGGATGACCCGAACAAGGGCAGCAATTATCATAACAATATTTTTAACTTAAACTTCTCCCTGTCACTATTTAGTTTATGTTGTCGCTACTCTGTTTGTTCAATGAAAATGTTAATAATTCTAAATAACTACCTTGGTATTTTTAATGCACTGATCAGCAGTTGGTATATCAGAGGCCGACAAGAAAGGATTAGAAAGAGGTAAATGGAACTGTGTGCCCGTGAGGTGATTCACTTACCCTGGTTCACAGTTGGCACATTAATATACACAGCCTAGCATGTAACCAGTCAGGTTTCTGATAGCAATTTGTACAGGTGGTGACATGTATGTGCATATACATGTAGTTATAATTAATTAAATGAATAATTTATAGCATAGTTGAATTTATTCTAGTATCGTTTTATTGGAAGTATTTAAAAAAAGTGTCCAACAGAGGGCGCTCCCTGACAATAAGTTACTCCACTTATTTATCTGCAAACATATGAATATTTTAATTCCATATTTCTTATTATTTTTTTATTATAACAAATTGTTTACTACAGTAATCGTGCTTTACCAACGTTGTTTTTAAGCTAAATGGCATTAATCAAAATAATATAATTTATTATGATAATTATATTACTGCTACTTATAAACACTTTTCAAGCAAAATTACTGCTCTTCCAGGAAGGACATTGGCACTTCAGTGTGATGAGTTAGGTGATGAGTTAGGTGATGAGTTAGGTGGTGAGTTAGGTGATGAGTTAGGTGATGAGTTAGGTGGTGAGTTAGGTGATGAGTTAGGTGATGAGTTAGGTGATGAGTTAGGTGGTGAGTTAGGTGGTGAGTTAGGTGATGAGTTAAGTTATGAGTTAGGTGGTGAGTTAGGTGGTGAGTTAGGTGATGAGTTAGGTGATGAGTTAGGTGATGAGTTAGGTGGTGAGTTAGGTGGTGAGTTAGGTGATGAGTTAGGTGGTGAGTTAGGTGATGAGTTAGGTGATGAGTTAAGTGATGGGTTAGGTGATGAGTTAGGTGGCAAGTTAGGTGATGAGTTAGGTGATGAGTTAGGTGATTAGTTAGGTGATGAGTTAGGTGATGAGTTAGGTGATGAGTTAGGTGATGAGGTTTTAACTTAATAATGTCCATGTCCTTGGATCCAGAAGGAAAAAATATGACCCAAAAACTGATAGAAAGTGACGACAACTTGCAATTGGTTCCTACCACACAAACTTACATCACAGACAAAGTTAAAGAAAATATCAGGTTTTTCTGCGAACATTAAAACAACGACAACTTACTGAAATTCTGTATGAGGCGAAACTGAGGCTGCGGCGACAGCTCCATCTGGTGTCAGTCTCAAGTGTCAGTGACAGCGGAGAGGTGTAGCGCATGCGGCGGTGAAGCACAGCAGGCATGCTTAAATCAACAACCACAGGACGACATCAACAACACAACAACAACAACAACAACATTGCTCAATTAAAGGTCCCCCTCAACCTATTTTTTATTTAATTTTTGTAGGTTTGGTTTAATTTCTTTAAAAAACCTTCGTACTTTCAGTTAGAATATACACCTGTGTAATTTTGATTACAAACTTAAGACAAACTATTTAATTAGTTCTGACCAGATCCATTCAAAGAATGCAAATATGTTCAGGTTTTAGATTACTAAACTTAACATTAACAAAATCCAGTTTGACAAAGGATCTGATTTACTGATTAAAATCAGCTGTTCTGATGAGAATTACGTACTGTTATTAAACTGAATTATATATTACTGAACAAATTAAGACCCTACATATTTAAATATCAACAAACGTGGTTTAATTTTTTGTGATAGATTTATAAATTTAACAAGATTTTTAACAAGATTTAACAAGACTGCCACCTAGAGATTCAACTCTAGATGGCAGGTGGACTAGGAAACCTTTTGGCTTATCGAGAGTAAAGGGCTTGAGGAGGAACGTTTAACTAGGTTATAAAAAAAATAATATATATAAACACATGCAACAAGGCAACTTGGTTAAGTGCATAATAAAACGGATTGATAAATAATGAAAAACCTTATATTTAATACTAAAACATATTGAGAACCAGTATAAACGCCTGTCTGAAATGGAGTATGGGGAGAACATGCGAATAGCAATGAAAATATGATATAAATACATTGAAATAAACAGATAACTAAAAAAGTGTTTAATAAAAAAATAACTACAATAGTTAATAGAGACAATAGGTATAAAACTCACATCAAACAGCTTAAGTGTGCTTGTGTTAATATTAAATAGTCATAAATCTTACAGAAAGAGATATTTGATTGAAAGTATATAATTAACGTGTGTTTGTTATTTTCATTGCTATCTCCAAGTTATCTTGTTCAACACCATCTGCATCTGCATCTCCATCACCACTGATCATCAATCTTCATCAACCATCTGTTTTATACCTTCCTCCACCTCCTCCCCCTCATCATCTTCATCATATACCTTCACCACAGTCACACAAGACCACACTACCTGTGTATACAGGTAAATCATAAGAACAAGTGAACTTGTAAACACAACTGTGAGAGCTGTGTACACACTGGGAAGTTGTGTGTAAGTGTTGACAGTCACCAGTCCACATTGTCACCTGTAAGTAGGTCACCTGTCACTATATATATATATATATATATGTATATGTATATGTATATATATATATATATATATATATATATATATATATATATATATATATATATATATATATATAGGTGGTCAATGTGTGTTATTTCTGACGGCACTTCAATTTGTTGGTAGCGTAAGAAAAAACATAAAAATAAAAATTTCTGGAAGAAATCTAACTATTATAGTGTTCTACTAGATTGTCTTCACAATGATAGTATCCCAAATAATACTGGGTTGTACCCTCAGTAATACTGGGTCGTACCCACAGTAATACTGGGTTGTACCCTCAGTAATACTGGGTTGTACCCTCAGTAATACTGGGTTGTACCATCAGTAATAGTGGGTTGTACCCTCAGTAATACTGGGTTGTACCCACAGTAATACTGGGTTGTACCCACAGTAATACTGGGTTGTACCCTCAGTAATACTGGGTTGTACCATCAGTAATATTGGGTTGTACCATCAGTAATAGTGGGTTGTACCCAGAGTAATACTGGGTTGTACCCACAGTAATACTGGGTTGTACCCTCAGTAATACTGGGTTGTACCATCAGTAATATTAGGTTGTAACATCAGTAATAGTGGGTTGTACCCAGAGTAATACTGGGTTGTACCCTCAGTAATACTGGGTTGTACCCTCAGTAATACTGGGTTGTACCCACAGTAATACTGGGTTGTACCCTCAGTAATATTGGGTTGTACCCTCAGTAATACTGGGTTGTACCATCAGTAATAGTGGGTTGTACCATCAGTAATATTGGGTTGTACCATCAGTAATAGTGGGTTGTACCCAGAGTAATACTGGGTTGTACCCACAGTAATACTGGGTTGTACCCTCAGTAATACTGGGTTGTACCATCAGTAATATTAGGTTGTACCATCAGTAATAGTAGGTTGTACCCAGACTAATACTGGGTTGTACCCAGAGTAATACTGGGTTGTACCCTCAGTAATACTGGGTTGTACCATCAGTAATACTGGGTTGTACTCACAGTAATACTGGGTTGTACCCTCAGTAATACTGGGTTGTACCCACAGTAATACTGGGTTGTACCCTCAGTAATACTGGGTTGTACCCTCAGTAATACTGGGTTGTACCCAGAGTAATACTGGGTTGTACCCACAGTAATACTGGGTTGTACCATCAGTAATACTGGGTTGTACCCACAGTAATACTGGGTTGTACCCACAGTAATACTGGGTTGTACCGTCAGTAATACTGGGTTGTACCATCAGTAATACTGGGTTGTACCCTCAGTAATACTGGGTTGTAGCATCAGTAATATTGGGTTGTACCATCAGTAATACTGGGTTGTACCCACAGTAATACTGGGTTGTACCCACAGTAATACTGGGTTGTACCATCAGTAATACTGGGTTGTACCCTCAGTAATACTGGGTTGTACCCACAGTAATACTGGGTTGTACCATCAGTAATAGTGGGTTGTACCCAGAGTAATACTGGGTTGTACCCACAGTAATACTGGGTTGTACCATCAGTAATACTAGGTTGTACCATCAGTAATACTGGGTTGTACCCACAGTAATACTGGGTTGTACCCACAGTAATACTGGGTTGTACCCTCAGTAGTACTGGGTTGTACCATCAGTAATACTGGGTTGTACCCTCAGTAATACTGGGTTGTACCCACAGTAATACTGGGTTGTACCATCAGTAATAGTGGGTTGTACCCAGAGTAATACTGGGTTGTACCCACAGTAATACTGGGTTGTACCATCAGTAATACTAGGTTGTACCATCAGTAATACTGGGTTGTACCCACAGTAATACTGGGTTGTACCCACAGTAATACTGGGTTGTACCCTCAGTAGTACTGGGTTGTACCATCCGTAATACTGGGTTGTACCATCAGTAATAGTGGGTTGTACCAAGAGTAATACTGGGTTGTACCCTCAGTAATACTGGGTTGTACCATCAGTAATACTGGGTTGTACCCACAGTAATACTGGGTTGTATCCACAGTAATACTGGGTTGTATCCACAGTAATACTGCGTTGTACCCTCAGTAATACTGGGTTGTACCCACAGTAATACTGGGTTGTATCCACAGTAATACTGGGTTGTATCCACAGTAATACTGCGTTGTACCCTCAGTAATACTGGGTTGTACCCACAGTAATACTGGGTTGTACCCTCAGTAATACTGGGTTGTACCCACAGTAATATTGGGTTGTACCCTCAGTAATACTGGGTTGTACCCACAGTAATACTGGGTTGTACCCTCAATAATACTGGGTTGTACCCACAGTAATACTGGGTTATACCCTCAGTAATACTGGGTTGTACCCTCAGTAATACTGGGTTGTACCCTCAGTAATACTGGGTTGTACCCACAGTAATACTGGGTTGTACCCACAGTAATACTGGGTTGTACCCACAGTAATACTGGGTTGTACCCTCAGTAATACTGGGTTGTACCCACAGTAATACTGGGTTGTACCCTCAATAATACTGGGTTGTACCCACAGTAATACTGGGTTGTACCCTCAGTAATACTGGGTTGTACCCTCAGTAATACTGGGTTGTACCCACAGTAATACTGGGTTGTACCCACAGTAATACTGGGTTGTACCCACAGTAATACTGGGTTGTACCCTCAGTATACTGGGTTGTACCCACAGTGTATCGGGTTGTATCTACCATAATAGTGGTCTGTAAAGTTTGTAATACTGGTTTGTATAGTAATGTACACATAGTAATATTCAAGGGTTGTACCTGCAATTTGTACCCATTATATCGGGTTGTACCCACAATGATACCCACAGAAATGATCAATTGTACAGTAATACTAGATTGAACTCACAGTAATTCTCTGAGTTAAAGTTTAAACCTTCAGTAATATGGTTGTACACAGTAATACCGGGCTGTCCCCACAGGAATAGATGAGTGCACCTGAACGAGCCATTTGGGACGATGTTAAAGACACACAGGAAATGAAATGATCTCCTCTCTGAACTTGTTGCAGCAATCAATAAGCCATGTCTGTGGTCAGTTACGAACATTTCCTGCCCCAGCAAGAGACACACTGACTTGTGTGTGTATATATGTGTGTGTGTGCATGCATGTGTGTGTGCGTGCATGCGTGTGTGTGTTATTTAGAATGCAAGTAAAGCATATTTGGCAAATTCCCACACCAGTTTACATTATTAACGATGTCCTCGGTTTATGAGGTTGGAACATAAGTCCTCGGTTCGAACCCTAGACATGTGTATGTGTGTATGTCTGCGTGCGTGTGTGCGTGCGTGTGTGCGTGTGTTTGTGTGTGACTAACATGACCACTCATCCACAGTATGTGTCACTTGACACTGTCAACAAGCCTCAGTGAAGACCATCCTATTGCCTCCATATACTGTCAACAGCCACATGGCTACATCACTGACAGTTTGATGCCTGTAATATAGCACTAAAGGCAACAAAATGTCAACTGTTGTCATCTATGCTGCTAAAAGTATTGATAAACACTAATCATTTGCAACAACAGTTAAGACAATTATACGAAGACAAAACATTATTGAAGATGTAACGATTAATTTCTATGGACAGTGCCATTTTTATAGAAATACTCACATCACAAGTTTCTACAGTTCCCAGTTAGCTGGTCGCTGAATTTTGGAATACTACATGTAGTACTATTAATCATGGTGCTCTATAAACTCATATTTCAGGCAATGATTTGTCAGTATATATAATAAAACATTCTCATCTAATTGTGGCACTTTCACTGAAGTTGTGTTATGCAGTAAAGCAGGTCACAATGTAAATAGTAAATGAATTTGCCTTTTTTGCTGTAAAATGTAAAAACATCACATCCTCATGGACACAGAATGTCTATATGTAACACCCGAAAGTTGTTCTGCATGTGAAACTGTAAGTTAGCTTCTGAATCATCAAGTGAAACCATTTGTACACATGTCAATCAAAACTATAGGATTAAAAATGTTAACTGTAGTTGCAAATGGTTAATTCAAATTAATTCATTTAAGTACACAACACCAACAGTTAATGGAGAGACTAATTAATATTGAGAGACTGACTGAGAGACTGATTAATGTTGAGAGACTGATTTAGAGACTGACTGAGAGATTGTCTGAGAGACTAATTGAGAGACTACTGTCAGAGAGACTGGCAGTGATGGAGGCAGGAATCAATACGTGGGGTCAGGGAGTGTGTTTATACGCCCAGTAGACAGCTGACTTAATGAATTATACACAGTGTCTGTCAGAGTGGGAGGCCAAACTGTAGGCTGCTGTGTGTGAGAACGCATGCTGCATGCATGCATGTCTGTCTGTCTGTCAAGTCTGTCAAGTCTGTCTGTCTGTCTGTCTGTCAAGTCTGTCTGTCTGTCTGTCAGTCAGTCAGTCAAGTCTGTCTGTCTGTCTGTCAAGTCTGTCTGTCTGTCAGTCAGTCAAGTCTGTCTGTCAAGTCTATCTGTCTGTCAAGTCTGTCTGTCTGTCTGTCTGTCTGTCTGTCTGTCAACTCTGTCTGTCTGTCAAGTCTGTCTGTCTGTCAAGTCTGTCTGTCTGTCAAGTCTGTCTGTCTGTCAAGTCTGTCTGTCTGTCTGTCTGTCAAGTCTGTCTGTCTGGCTGCCTACCTACTCGCCTGTCCATTGTTTCATCCAATTGTTTCTCATTCCATCAACTCATTAAACACAACCCCTGTGTCTCCTCTGGCTTGGGAGTTGGGAGCCTCATCCCTGAATCTTCCCCAACCTCTGAAGCGGGTCCTCCACCTGTTGTTATCCCTCTCCCTCTCCCTCTCCCACTCCCTCTCCCCCTGCCCCTGCCCCTGGCCCTGGCCCTGGCCCTGGCCCTGGCCCTGGCCCTGGCCCTGGCCCTCTCCCCCCCTCCCCCTCCCCCTACCCCTCCCCCTCCCCCTCCCACTCCCACTCCCCCTCCCCCTCCCCCTCCCTCCAGTCTATCCCAGCTGTCTATCCCCGCTCTGAGTGCTCCCCAACCAGATGTAACCAAACTGCCATCAACACCTTCTGTTGGTTTGAGAAGTTGGAAGCCTTACGCCTACTGAGCCCAACAATGTTCACCCTCTACGTCTACCCCACCAGTATCCATGGTAACTGATGTCTACACAGATTTACATCTTATTTTATTAATTTTATTTAGTTATTTTTATTATTTAAATTTGTAAAAATGTTTACTATTTACATTGTAGTTTTAAAGAAGTAGCATGAAAGGTACTGTGAACTTTATGGATATATGCGCTAAATAAAATAAAAATTATTATTATTATATTATTCCTATAACTGGGACGTTTCCCGTTATTACTGCTAATGGCACAATGAGATCTGATCTAAGTGAATCTACAACCAGTTTGTTCCCCTCCCTGCATTAGACCCAGACTGCAGGCACCAAAGGGCTACAGGGTCTTTTTTGAAAGACACAAGCAATGTAGGGCACATAGCACAGTTGATTTTCCCATTGGCGGCCATGTTAACGTTTTGTCAGATTATAAGGAAACTGGACCTGAGAAAGAATCTAAAATTTAACGCAATCACTGCAGTCATGTCACTGATATGCTGATCAAATTTCGTCAAAAAAGCATATCTCAGGCTCTTTTAAAATGCATGCATGTGTTCTGCCCTCAAAATTGACCAAACTGAGCATTCGCAGGGTCATGTAAGAAAAAATGGCTAAAAATCACTACGCCAACTACACTCTGCCTAACATGCGTCATTGCACTGCAGATATATCATAGCACTGAACCTACTAGTATGCCTGTCCTACTGTACTCATTTCACATAAAAAGAATTTATCAAAATCTCAAATGACACAATTATTAAGGTACTACATTCGTATGGGTTAGACCAGGAAGTCTAACTGTGCTCTGACCCCTGTAGGGTGAACAAAATTGCCTAAATTCTGACTGAGCACCAGGATTTTGGGCCTATCTTGCCACTGCCATGTCGCCACAATACTGATCCTACTTACTCCAACTAAACACAATTATGTTAGTTCAATTAACTGCAGCTTGGTTCAACACACAGCCTACTTGGAAAATCAACAACAGCGGTAACACCATCATCATAACCACAACAACAATTTACACCAGTAACAACAACAACAATATAACATCATCTCATTCAGTGGCAACACCAGCAACAACAACTGGCACCACCAACAACAACAATAGCAACATCATCATAATCAGTACAACACCAGTAACAGCCACAACAGCAGTAACAAGTAAACATCACAACAACCAACTCAACAACAACATCACTGACCAGCAACAACAACCACCAACCACATCATTATCAGTAACATCAACAACATGAACAACAACAACAACAACAACAACAACAACAACAACAGCCCATGTACACCATCTACCCATCTGTATTCACCCTTTTACTGCCAGTCAGTTTATGCGAAATTACTTGACCGTTCCCGCGGTTCCTACCTTTGTTTCGTCTCAGCCAGCCTCTGATGGTCAGCTCGATGAGTCTAGTGACAACTGTCACCACCAGGTGGATGTCATCCTCGCTGTACAATGACAGATCCATCACACGATTCGACTCATCCCAAGTATTCCTCTACAGGGCTCTCCAAATGTTCCTCCTCGTCAATCAAAACTGTCTCGTCGTACGTTGGCTCTTAATAAAATAAAACTGTTGCAGCGATGCTGAAGCTATTAATAGCTTATGTGCAGGCTGCAGTGATCGACTCCATAAGTAGAGGTCGTGTGAAGGTCAAATGGATGTTTGTTTCGTTCCGCAGATCTTCCTCGCTGCAGGTGAAAAGATGTTCTTCAAGTACATATCGCTGTAGTACTCATGTATTGTGATATAATAAGTAGGTTTAAGTTCATTTTTATTTAAGGTATGCAGAATTGCTGTCAAGATCATCTGGTCAAATAGCAGTGTTTAGTAGGTCATTGTGACATATCAAGACTGGGTCATACTTAGATATCAACACTGTGTCATGTTCATATTCTAAACATCAGCTATAACTAACAATAACTGTCAAATATCAACACTCTTGCACTGGGTCACATTCAGATGTGTCAACACAGGGTCACATTCAGATGTGTCAACACTGGGTCACATTCAGATGTGTCAACACTGGGTCACATTCAGATGTGTCAACACTGACCAGTGGGTCATATTCAGATGTGTCAACACTGGGTCATATTCAGATGTGTCAACACTGGGTCATATTCAGATGTGTCAACTCTAGGTCATATTCAGATGTGTCAACTCTGGGTCATATTCAGATGTGTCAACTCTGGGTCATATGCAGATGTGTCAACTCTGGGTCATACTCAGATGTGTCAACCCTGGGACATACTCAGATGTGTCAATACTGGGTCATATTCAGATGTGTCAACACTGGGTCATATTCAGATGTGTCAACACTGGGTCATATTCAGATGTGTCAACTCTGGGTCATATTCAGATTATCAGATGTGTCAACACTGGGTCATATTGAAACATGTCAACAGTGGGTTATACCCCAATGTGTCAACTCTGGGTCATATTCACATGTGTCAACACTGAGTTACACTCAGATGTGTCAACACTCAACACTGTGTCATATTCAAATATGTCAACATAT
>OZ024867.1:4942359-4967359 GCA_964017155.1 Oasisia sp. SBJ-2009
ATGATGACACAGTGTAACCTGTTGACTCTTACATGATGACACAGTGTAACCTGTTGACTCTCAGACTCTTACATGATGACACAGTGTAACATGTTGACTCTTACATGATGACACAGTGTAACCTGTTGACTCTTACATGATGACTCAGGGTAATATGTTGACTCTCTTACATGATGACACAGTGTAACCTGTTGACTCTTACATGATGACACAGTGTAACCTGTTGACTCTCAGACTCTTACATGATGACACAGTGTAACCTGTTGACTCTTACATGATGACACAGTGTAACCTGTTGACTCTTACATGATGACTCAGTGTAATATGTTGACTCTCTTACATGATGACACAGTGTAACCTATTGACTCTTACATGATGGCACAGTGTAACCTGTTGACTCTTACATGATGACACAGTGTAACCTGTTGACTCTCTTACATGATGGCACAGTGTAACCTGTTGACTCTTACATGATAACACAGTGTGACCTGTTGACTCTTACATGATGACTCAGTGTAATATGTTGACTCTTACACAATGACACAGTGTAATTTGTTGAATGACTTGGTGTAACCTGTTGACTCTTACATGATGACACAGTGTAACCTGTTGACTCTTACATGATGACAGTGTAATATGTTGACTCTTACATGATGACACAATGTAACCTGTTGATTATTACATGATGACACAGTGTAACCTGTTGACTCTTACATGATGACTCAGTGTAATATGTTGACTCTCTTACATGATGACACAGTGTAACCTGTTGACTCTTACATGATGACACAGTGTAACCTGTTGACTCTCAGACTCTTACATGATGACACAGTGTAACATGTTGACTCTTACATGATGACACAGTGTAACCTGTTGACTCTTACATGATGACTCAGTGTAATATGTTGACTCTCTTACATGATGACACAGTGTAACCTATTGACTCTTACATGATGGCACAGTGTAACCTGTTGACTCTTACATGATGACACAGTGTAACCTGTTGACTCTCTTACATGATGGCACAGTGTAACATGTTGACTCTTACATGATGGCACAGTGTAACCTGTTGACTCTTACATGATGACACAGTGTAACCTGTTGACTCTCTTACATGATGGCACAGTGTAACATGTTGACTCTTACATGATAACACAGTGTGACCTGTTGACTCTTACATGATGAATCAGTGTAATATGTTGACTCTTACACAATGACACAGTGTAACCTGTTGACTCTCTTACATGATGACACAATGTAACCCGTTGATTCTTACATGATGACACAGTGTAACCTGTTGACTCTTACATGATGACTCAGTGTAATATGTTGACTCTCTTACATGATGACACAGTGTAACCTGTTGACTCTTACATGATGACACAGTGTAACCTGTTGACTCTCAGACTCTTACATGATGACACAGTGTAACATGTTGACTCTTACATGATGACACAGTGTAACCTGTTGACTCTTACACATAGCTTTTTCTAGAGACCCGTCCACCCGTCATTAGGACGGGTAAAAACGAATATGGACGGGCAGAAATATGGGTGGACGGGGTAAAAAATGAAGGAGCAAAAAAAAAAAGGTCTTCCAAAACCATAGATATTGTCAGTTATGCCTTGAAAGTGAGTGTAAATGGTGTCATATGTGTGTTTGTAGCCCATTTCAGGTCATCAGGCACACTTGAAAGTTCGTCAACTAGCTTAACAGTTAACATCCATGTGTCCACCAAAACATGTGTGACTGGCAATAATTTTATCCTGCATAAAGCCCTGCTCTTACATGATGACTCAGTGTAATATGTTGACTCTCTTACATGATGACACAGTGTAACCTATTGACTCTTACATGATGGCACAGTGTAACCTGTTGACTTACATGATGACACAGTGTAACCTGTTGACTATCAGACTCTTACATGATGACACAGTGTAACCTGTTGACTTACATGATGACACAGTGTAACCTGTTGACTTACATGATGACACAGTGTAACCTGTTGACTCTCAGACTCTTACATGATGGCACAGTGTAACCTGTTGACTTACATGATGACACAGTGTAACCTGTTGACTCTCAGACTCTTACATGATGACACAGTGTAACCTGTTGACTCTCAGACTCTTACATGATGACACAGTGTAACCTGTTGACTCTCTTACATGATGACACAGTGTAACCTGTTGACTCTCTTACATGATGACACAGTGTAACCTGTTGACTCTCAGACTCTTACATGATGACACAGTGTAACCTGTTGACTCTCAGACTCTTACATGATGACACAGTGTAACCTGTTGACTCTCTTACATGATGACACAGTGTAACCTGTTGACTCTCTTACATGATGACACAGTGTAACCTGTTGACTCTTACATGATGACACAGTGTAACCTGTTGACTGTTACATGATGACACAGTGTAACCTGTTGACTCTTACATGAGGACATCACTGACTGAAACACAGAACACATCTGTGTTCAGCCACAGAGAACATGTTAGTTCTGCTCGTCAAAACACAGCAAGGGCATTATACTGTACACAGACAACTACAGTACTGTACAGTTTACACTACACAACACACTGACCTGAGTTCAGTTCACATGATGTTACAGTGGTGAGCTGCCATCAACCGGTGAAAGGACACGTCGTGTGGATAGACACTGAACGAGGACACGATCAATAGACACAAGTTGAATCATAATGATTCGACACAATCAATACTGGCATGTCTGGCAGACGGCTCTACCACAGTCCACATGGCCTGGGCTTATACGACTCATTACTGGATAGTGTGTGTGTGTGTGTGCATGCATGTGTCTGTGTGCGTGTGCGTATATATGTGCATATATGTGTCTGTGTCTGTGTCTGTGTGTGGATGTGTGTATATATGTCATGTCATGACATACTAGTGTATTGTTATGTACTTGAATGTATGTTTATATATACATGTATATATACATGTATATATATATATACATAATATATATATATGTATAATATATGTATAATATATATATATTATATATACATATACATATATATATATATATGTATATATACATATATATGTTATTGTATAATATATATATATATATATATATTATATATATATGTATATATATATATATATATATATATATATATATGTATATATATATATATATATATATATATATATATATATATAGTGTGTATACATATACATGTATATATAGTCACACATATATAATATATATATATATATATATATATATATATTATATATGTATATATATATATATATATATATATATATATACAATTCTTTTTTCTAGTAGCCCTATCATTGTTGTTGCGCATACATCTATAACAATTGTACTGTTTCTAGTTTCTAGGTACTGTTCTCATTCATACAACGATACAAAACATTACAATGACATTTATGATGTACACAAAGATAACAATATAAAATTTATTATCCAAATAAATATTTACTGCTTATCTCAAAACCCTATAATTATTATTAATATTGCAACACCTAAATGTCTTCGATTGATTTAGATATCACCACCACTACTACCCAATGTTTCTAACTGGATAAGTTACTGCTGACCCAGATGTCTCCACGTCCAGACCCATCAGTGACTATAAATCAGGAAGTGTTTACCCTGTTACAAACGACCTGACCCTGCAAGTGGAATGCAAATTATTTACAGCAAATAAAACCACTGTAAAGTGGCAATATTTCAAGTAATAAATCAGAAAGTAACTTAACAGGGTACCCGTTACAAACTGCCTTCACTGTGCATGTGTATGTTGTTTTCTCTCTGAAACAACTTACAAGTTCTTTGCGAGATTTACTTCAAATGTGCTTTTAGAAATGGCAAAATAATTAACTTGTTTCAGTTTTATGGTTTTGGACTACATTACAAATAAATACATTTTATGTATTATCCTAATTATTATCATATTAGTGGCATTGCTGTTTTAATATTTAATTATCATGTATAAAATATTACTTTAAATACTTAACCAGTGTTCAGTTCACAAACCCTTTTTTAACACCTTGGGAAAGAATACAGCCACTAAAACATAAAGTACAGTTATTCAGCCATTGCGCACAAGAGTCGAGTTCAGTTTATTATGGTTTTCTATCTGAAGTATCTGAATGTTTTTAAATATTGAATGACTCAAGGTTCTACATAAAATAGCATCCTGAGCAAACATACTCAAACATAGCATACTTGAGTTTATCACATTTAATTACAAAGTTGATTAGTAATAGTATATTTCATACCGTCATAGATGTGGAAATCAGATCTCATTAAGATAAGCAAAAACTGCAATGTTAAGAAACAATTATAAAATATTATTTGCGAAACCTAGGTATGTGTATAGGTTGGTGATTTTGTGTGTAACCTGAAGGTATTCTAAACATGCATTGTAATTGTATGTGAGGTTTAAAAGATTAACACTTTCCCTGTTCAATCAACCACCATAGCGGCTTCCTTGGTAAGCATTATGTCATGCAGTTTTTGCCCAAATAGTATTACATAATTATCTACCTTTTGGTAGCCAGGTAGTCATTCTGATTCATGCAGATCATCAATTAAAAATGCAAGTTTATATATATAGCGCAGTATCCAGTCCTCAGCACCGTTCAAAGCGCAATTGACTGGATTAAGGCAGCATGGAGTAAATAAATATGCCCAACTCAACTAAAACCTGACATTATTGACTCATAGCCAAAAGTACTGACTACTGTGCCACATGGCTTGTATCAGAGAGAAGAAAGAACACTGAACTGTCCACCACAATTGTGGACACATGTTTGGTATGTCACATCAATCAACTATCCACGTGCACAAGACATTTATTCTTTTGAGACACCAAACAATAAACACATGACTTGAATATTCTCATACTTAGCATGCGACATCAATCAACTATCCAAACAATAACATGTGACCTGAATGCTCCTAGTAGCAATAATTAACCCTGGAAATTTAGATAGTATGCACAGTTCCATGTACACAGTCAACCACTGTGGATGTCAACCATGGCTCTGACATCAAACAGGCAAAGTGGCATATTAGATTGCATTGTTTTAAGTCTCCTTGTCATTATATATTCGTTCCAGCAATTTCTTTTGACATGGTGTCTCAACAGCCCAGCCTTCCTCAGGGAACATTTCACTAATATCACTCCCAGTATTCAGCTGTATCTTGAGTCCTACTTCAAAGCTCAAACAGTGTTTCTTTCACATCAAACCATGTCTGTCTCACACATTTGCACTCACATTTGCACAGTTTTGCACATTGCCATATACTCACTCACATGTACAGTGTATACAACTATACAAGTATCTAACAAAGCTACCCATACACACATGGAAGTGTACATGCACACACACGCATGCACGCACGCACGCATGCACGCATGCACACACACACACACACACACTGCATGCTCACCATGCAATGACAATATAAATGTCTTAAATACATTTTTAATGATTTTTTATCTTGATATTTGTTGCTGTTCAATTTAACTAATTCTAACTCCTTTTAATATTAAAATTAAATATAGTTAAATAAATAGTTCATTAATAATTGTACAGACAATTTCAGTATAATTGTGAATATATATTATATATGTGTGTGTGTGTGTGTGTGTGTGTGTGTGTGTGTGTGTGTGTGGTGTGGTGTGGTGTGGTGTGGTGTGGGTGTGGGTGTGGGTGTGGGTGTGGGTGGGTGTGTGTGTGTGTGTGTGTGTGTGTGTGTGTGTGTGTGTGTGTGTGTGTGTGTGTGTGTGTGTGTGTGAGCGTGCGTGCGTGCGTGCGTGCGTGTGTGTAACTTACCACTTTTTATTTATAAGTCAAAATATAGATGCTGTGACCAATATTTATATTAATTAGAATATATACGTACTAGTATCGCCTCCACTTCTATTCCATACTCCCGCATTATGAAGCCGTCAATATAATGTTATCGTGCACTTGAGTTATCTCGCCGATGAATGACAACTGCAATCGTTCACAGTGAAAAGACTCGACACATTATTTCACACTATTCATATCGGTTCAGCCACAGGGTGTTACAACGACGACATCGCGGTTTACCGAGTCAGGCTAGCGTCTGACAAATCTGTCAAAGTAATAATTTAACTCACCTGTCCGAGCTGTAAAAATGTGTGTCATTCTGCGAATGGTTTTTATTAATAATGTCGTCTAAGTACTAACCTTTTTCTGTGCGTCCATTATCCCAAAATCACAACATTAACCAATGTACATCGGCTGCATTCGATTGCAATCATCGCCTCAGGCACATGCTGGTATTGACGGAGCTGTCAAAACGTTGTCACGTGATCCCAGCCATGCAATAGTCTCTCTCAAATAACTATATTTATCATTGATATACCTTTTTGCAAGAATTATACTCTACTTAATATTATATTTATTATAAATAATATATTGATAAATATGCTAGCATTATTTAAGAATAAAGCCGTATTCGTAATAATTGTGTTTGGTTCGAGACCGAAGGTTGTTAGGGCGCCATCTTGGATGTTTACAGTAGCCGGTCAACAACGCCGAACGAGCGATCTGATTTCTAGATTTTCCTTTTTGAGTTTCCATCAGAACTTCAATCTGTATCGTTGAAGTAGTTATACAGAATCATGACAGAGACAGCAGTAGCAACAACACCACCACCTCCATCGGATACTCAGCTGGAAAATACATATGTTATTCGGCCTAATTTTCAAAATAAGTGAGTAACTTTTTTTAAACGTATTCGTTATATCAGCATAGCCATAGGCTTATCCACGTGCTAGTGTCGTGAGAGAACTATTGTGTCTGGCAGTGTTTTGTGAAATTTCCCAATTTTTTCGAAGGGCTGTTCAGTTAGATAACTGATGACAGAGTACTAGTGTCAGCCATAGTCATAGACATATAGTGTAGTGTCAAAACTGGCAACTTCACACACCCCACATTGTTATTGTATGTGTCATTTAACATAAATATTTTTGGCAGCCATCCTTGCAAGCCAGGGTTAATTGTTTCCCATGCAAATTTAAAAATTACCTTGACCTGGCCTGGGCCATGCAGCCTAGCTTACCTGGCAGATTGCCAATGCAATAAAAATGCAGAAGCTATATATATATAGTTACCTAATTCAAACTAATAGTAATAACTACATGACTTTGCCAGTCACAACTGCATCAGCCATGAGAACATCGCATATAGAAATATGCGCCCCAATTTGAAGATCGATAAACAATTAGTCAGAATTCTAATGACTCATTCACATCCTAAACATATTGCTGCACTGTTAATTAGCTGAAATATGTTTGTATGGTCACATGACCTGGCGACAACCCAAAGATCTAGCGGGCGATTTCATTGGCTGAGCTTATGTAAATTTGATTACAAGTATAGATAATTACTTTTACCCACTGGCTCCTCGCCTAATCAATAGAGCTGTATAGGATATATGATGTGTATTGGAATCTGCTGCGCATTGCTATATGGGCATTGTCGTCAACCTAGATAGCAAAAGGCAATTCCCCTTATAAGCAAAGATGAATCATATACATAGCTGTCGATGGGGAATGCCAATAATTAACTATCTAAGCGAAATACATGTTGGGCCCATGCAGAAACCACCATTCCAAGCAGTACCCCCAGGTAGGGTGTCTAGGCTGGGGTAGTTGGGGAAGGAGGGTGGGTGCAAAAGAAAACAGGTTGCAACAAGCAAACAAACTTTTCTCTGAGAGATGAGTTTGAACTGCTTATCCCAAGCTCAGATACCGGGCAGTGATTGGCTGAAAAATGGCAATGCCCTTTAATAACATATATGTAGTAGTTATAATGTAAATAATAGTAAAGACAATTACTATTCATAGTGAATTTAATAATAATAATAATTTTATTTAAACACCTCATTTCTTTACATAGTAAATTCAGGGGTGTGTACAAGTAAAATAGCTTAAAAATTCAATACATTACAACAGTTCAGCAAATTATAAGTACACATTTTGATAAAAATAATGCACACAAAAAGTAAAAAGGTAACGCTCATTTAAAATATAAAGCGTTCATGTTCTTTCTAAAATGTCTAGAATAAATTACGAAGATGCCTGTTTAAAGAAAAACGTTTTTAGGTCTTTCTTAAAATGTCCGGAATCTTGTTGTTTCCTGGGATAAAATGGAAGCGAGTTCCACAGTGCAGGTCCCGCACATAAAAAGGCTCGTCACCCGAAACGTTTTAGGTTGACCCTTGGAACGCAGACGAGAGCCTGGTCAGCCGAACGCAGACTGCGATGGGGAAGGTACGGCGTGATTCGATCAGCCAGATAGCGTGGAATGTTAGCATGCACGGCGCTGTGCATAAATTTACAACGTCATACATTGTGATGTGTTTTGACTCGTATGTGCAGGTTCCGGGCAGTGATAGTGAAGGAGGCAATACACAGCGTGGTGATGGAGAACCTGGACGGCAAGGCCTACAACGGTGAGGAGGTGATGGACTGGACACGCGCCATCTCAGAGCAGATCAAGGTGAAGCTCAGAGGTGAGAGGTCACACAGTGCACTGTCACTGTCAACCTAGAAATGTTGTGAATTTAGCCTACCTGACACTTGAAATTAACCAATCTTAGTTACAAGGGTATACATATATAAGGTAGTAGTTTGGACGCATGCATATATTCATAATTATATTATAATATGCATTGACAGGCTAATTAAGAGAAGATATTTACATTTTAATGTAACTACCAACCACACCATGGCAGCACCAGTGGTGATGGATATTGTTATAGTCTTTATTTTGTGAAACTTCATTTTCATGATTTAATTACCAAGTGTTGATTATAATAACATTTTTAAATAATTATAATCATCGAGTAACCAGTTTCTCCAATGTTATGAAATAACTATCTCTGTGACACCTGTCAGGTGTGTCTGACCAAGCCTTGGTACAGCAGCTGTGTGGTAGGCTGGCTCGGGTGTCAAACAACAAGGAGACATTTAATGTTGGAAGGTGCCAGAACTCGTATGAATTATGTGAGAGTCATTAATGAGTCTCCAGAGCAGTGTTGGAATTTTTTCATTCTATTTGAACGAATCCAAAAGTAAGACCACACTAAAGAACTTAGAAATGATAGGAGCCGATTTGTTGTTTGTGCAATATCGGACCGTCACATAACCTTTACTGTTGTTTGCGTTTCAGATCTCGGCTACATCCGCTACAAGTTTGTGGTGCAGGTGGTGATTGGTGAACAGAGGGGAGAGGGCGTCAAGTGAGTACCAAAACACAAATCAAAAATTGGTTCCTTACTTAGTTTGATTTGGTTCCTGATCCTTTCGGAATATCGGGCGACAAGTTTTTGCCATCTGAACGATATTTTGTAATTGTTTGGCATCATTCCTGATCATATCCATTTCTGTCAGATCTTCCTTAAATGTTTTAGTCCGTCTTCCCCTGTTTCTACTGCCACCTTCAGGCACCTATGCCATCGCAATATGTGTTATCCAATCTCCTGATAAGCATAGAATATGTCCAGTTAGTTTCTGTCATTGACACTTGGTGGTGTCGTGTAGACAGTCCATGCCTGCTCTCGTCATCTCATCTTTGTTGGTGATGTCGTCTCTCCATGAGATGGCTAGTATGAAGCTACTTGGGTTCCTAGTGATTGGTATATTCAACAAGTTACAACTCTAATGCAAATCTGTCAGTTGTGTTCAGCTTGCAAATTTAATTTAACTCGGTTCCTTTAGAATAATAATATAATTTATTTGTATAGCACCCGAATCAATAGTATTGCTCTCAGGCGCTTTACATAAATATACAAATAGTAGCTAAAATTGGATGATAAAACAGTGTAGACAAGCAGGCAGCCTGTGCAGTGATAACATTTGTAAAAGTTGTGCTTTGTTTCAATACTTGGTAATGCTGAGTTCCAACCACCTTGTGTTTACCATTGATACCAATTCATGACCCCTACATCAGTAACATGACCCAGTTGCATAAATTTACTGGAGGATCTCAAGAACTTTCCAGTTCACCAATGGTTTGAGTGTGTACCATCTGCATGTGTTGATTGGGACCCAGCATAAGCATGTGTAATGATCACATCGTTGTAGTATCTACTAAGGATGGGATGAATCTGGAATTTCATTCGAATCGAATATTCTCGAAATTTCGAATACGAATCGAATACAATTATTCAGTGGCTTCAAATTCGATTAGAACACTGAACGGTGTCGAGATGTCATGCCGAGACGCAACGTCATCTAGTGGGCAGGTCCGTGCCGGAGTCATCGACATCGCAGTCAATCTTTTTGTTTACTTTCTGACCTAACCATAAAAACGAGTTCTAACAGCCATCAAACTTATCCTCATATATCTTACGTTCATATGCACACACTAGTTTACAAAATAAAATCATCTACATTCCTGTAAAGATTAAAATTAAGAAAACTAAAATCACAAACTAATGTTCGTGATTTTATTTTGTAACCTAGTGTGCGTATACGAATACATATACATGAGTAGTTTGGCATTTTGCTGCGGAGGACATCCATGAAAATATTTGAACGATATTCGTTTATAGCTGCGAAATTTCGGATCAAATAGCGGGAAAATGTTCGCATATTCGAAATTTTGAATACGAATCGAATATTCGTCCCATCCTTTGTGTCTACTGTATAAGCAGTTTCAAGCTGTCAAGATTGGGAGACTTGTCACACCAGCTGTTGTCTTTCAGGATGGGCTGCAGATGTTTCTGGGACTCGGACACAGACAACTATGCACAAGACATTTTCATGAATGTAAGTGTCATTTAAAACTAGACATCGTAATCAACTACGTAAGAACATACCCAAATTTGAAGATAGATGAAAAAATTCTAGAAATCCCAGTATAACTAATCAATCGCACGAGCAGTTGAACAGTTTTGTGAATTTGAATATTTGCTTCTACATCCCAAACATTGCATTTAATATAAGCAGCATGGCTGAAATCACCCAAAATTATCACATGACCAGAGGCGATTTTTGCTCGTGGGCGATTTCATTGACTGAGCTTAAATGCAAACTTTTGCAATGGGATCAGCCAAGGGTACTGCTGCCTGTTACTGACATAATCAGTTGTGGTGTTGGATGCGTTGTGTTATTGGCAATAATGCTAAGGCGAGCAGAATTACCCACAATACCCTTTGATGTTTAACTTTCCCACATTCTTGACGGAAGGATTCCTGAAGAAGCTAACACCCTTCCTTTAAATCTACCGGTAGTCTGGATGTTGTAATTTTCACGTTGTTTCCTTCGTTTCAGGACACAATGTTCTGTATGGCCGCAGCATTTGGGGTCTACTTCTATTAGACACAAGGTGGACACAGTATGTGTGTGCATGGATGTATCATGTGATGGTTCTCTCAAGTGACCACTGACTGGACAAGGTTGTTTATGACCAGTGACTGGACTCAAGTCAGTAGTGCAAATCATAACAGACACTTAAAATCATTGTCCGGACATCAAACTGACCATGGGTATAGTGCGACTATAGCAGACACTTCAACTTTCCTCTGCCATTTGAACTTATCATGTCCATGGTGTGCACTATAGCAGACACTTCAACATCGCTCTAGAATTTGAACTGAGCAAGTCCATGGTGCGCACTATAGCAGACACTTCAACATCGCTCTGGAATTTGAACTGATCAAGTCCATGGTGCGCACTATGGCAGACACTTCAACATTGCTCTGGAATTTGAACTGATCAAGTCCATGGTGCGCACTATGGCAGACACTTCAACATCGCTCTGGAATTTGAACTGATCAAGTCCATGGTGCGCACTATGGCAGACACTTCAACATCGCTCTGGAATTTGAACTGATCAAGTCCATGGTGCACACTATAACAGACACTTCAACATTGCTCTGGAATTTGAACTGATCAAGTCCATGGTGCGCACTATAGCAGACACTTCAACATTGCTCTTGAATTTGAACTGATCAAGTCCATGGTGCGCACTATGGCAGACACTTCAACATTGCTCTGGAATTTGAACTGATCAAGTCCATGGTGCGCACTATGGCAGACAGTTCAACATTGCTCTGGCATTTGAACTGATCAAGTCCATGGTGCGCACTATGGCAGACACTTCAACATTGCTCTGGAATTTGAACTGATCAAGTCCATGGTGCACACTATAACAGACACTTCAACATTGCTCTGGAATTTGAACTGATCAAGTCCATGGTGCGCACTATAGCAGACACTTCAACATTGCTCTTGAATTTGAACTGATCAAGTCCATGGTGCGCACTATGGCAGACACTTCAACATTGCTCTGGAATTTGAACTGATCAAGTCCATGGTGCGCACTATGGCAGACAGTTCAACATTGCTCTGGCATTTGAACTGATCAAGTCCATGGTGCGCACTATGGCAGACACTTCAACATTGCTCTGGAATTTGAACCGATCAAGTCCATGGTGCGCACTATAGCAGACACTTCAGCATTGCTCTGGAATTTGAACTGATCAAGTCCATGGTGCGCACTATAACAGACACTTCAACATTGCTCTGGAATTTGAACCGATCAAGTCCATGGTGCGCACTATAGCAGACACTTCAGCATTGCTCTGGAATTTGAACTGATCAAGTCCATGGTGCGCACTATGGCAGACACTTCAACATTGCTCTGGAATTTGAACTGATCAAGTCCATGGTGCGCACTATGGCAGACAGTTCAACATTGCTCTGGCATTTGAACTGATCAAGTCCATGGTGCGCACTATGGCAGACACTTCAACATCGTTGACCCAGGCATACAACTGATCAAGTAGTGCCCACTATAAGAGACGTCAACATCATGGCACCGGACATTGAACTGATCAGCTCAATAGTGCGCACTATAGCAGACGCGTCAACAACACTGCTCCTAAGTCCAAACGTTAACTGATCGAGTCAATAGTGGGCACTATAGTACACTTCAACATCCTTGCTCCAGAGTGCAGACATTGAGCTGATGAAGTCAGTAGTGCATGCTATACTAGAAATCTCATCACCATCATTGTTCCAGACGTTGAACTGATTATTTATTTATTTAAGTATGCTCACTTTTGTCACATGTTAAAACTATTCTAAGGTATGTGTACATATGTTCCAAACAAAGTAAACCTCAAATGACTTGTTGATTTATAATTATTAATTATAATTATTATCATTAGTCATGTATCAGGTGATGCAGTCAACTGCAATGTTGCCTTCTCTCTTGTTAAGTTAAAAATATAAACAATTGCATATGTTGAGAAAGAAGTTTTCCTTTTTGACTGAACAATTGTTCTTTACAGTAAACGAATTGGTAATTGTTCATGTTAAAATTGTTGGATAATGTTTGTAAAATAAAAAATATATACCCACGTTTGTTGTTGAGATTTCTTTCGCTGGGATAATAAACTCAGTCTCATATTACTATTCATTGCCGTCAGATTATTTTAAATTGTCCACTAGCAATTAAAGGAATGTAGTTTTTCGAACTGATACAGATGAGGTGAGATTTCTTTTTCCTGGACCTTCTGGATTAGGTGAGAAATACATGTTTCAAATCAGAACTGTTGACTTTAAATTTCATCCTCCCAAGTGAGACAATGGCACCTGTCACTTGACTAGACTTGACATGCTCTCAGATATACTTCATTATTTGGGAGGTGCAACCGTCAAATTGCAAACACTATGTCAAAGTTATTAAAAGCAACTGTAAACATTCAGCATATTGATAAAATAACGTATGTATGGACTTGCTTATTAATTTTTAGACACTTTTCTACCAATGTCAGTGACATCCTGGCTATAATTACAAATCAATGTGCAGTGGATTTATAAATTTTACACAAGGCTACCTACTTGAAAAAAATAATATCTGTAATTACCCCTTACTGGGGGTCACCACCCTACATGAGGGTATGGGTGTGCAGCTGACGGACACAATTTCTCCTACACCTCTGGTCATTTGGACAATTGAGGGGGTTGTGAATTAGGACACCTTGCCTCACATGGCAACATTTTCTGAAAGGATTATCCAGAGAAAACCTGTTGAGATATGTTGAGTATGTGATTGCTGGAATAAAAACCTAACCTTGATCACGGGAGTGTTCCTTGAAATGATACTCTTGTCTAGGGGGATTTTGTATAATGTTGGCCCTTGTTCTGAGGATAAAAACAAACCTGTCATTTAGGGAGTCTTGAGGAAAACCTTTGGGTCTGTGTTTGCTGACTTTGCCCAAACATTTTAAAGTTTAGCTGCTGATTGATGTGTATAATGTTTGTAGTCTGATAGTTACTTCTGTACTACAGGAGCTGTTTCCGTAATGTCATAGTTTGAGGTCAGTTTTTGTAATGATCACGGAGAATCTGTAATAATGGTAGATAGCCCTGTTTATCCCCAGAAACTTGTAATACTTTTTAACAATACACTAGTATATAAACAACACACTGTAGTATATAAATGGTTAATACTAAAAAATAAATAACTAATGATAAATAAGGAAGTGACCATGTTAATTTTAGATCAACAACATCATTATCAACACACACAAACACGTGCTCCACAAAATAACAAGTTTATTATGGCATGTTTACTAATAAAATACAATGTGAAATGTGTTCTTATAAAGCCAGTATGTACAGAGAGACAGACTTACTACGTACGTGAAGACACACGAGCTGTCACAACACAAGAAGGCACTGTATTCACCACACAAACACAACAGATAAAAGGAGACGCCGGCATGCTAAAATGGCACGTCTCACTAAGTAGCCACGAATGCATATTCCCCCAAAAATTAATGTCATAACCAAGTTAATATCCCAGATAGTAATTATGTCATGTATCCAATTTCTGGTCACAGTAAAGCTGTAAAAATATTAGGCTTGTATATATATAACACACATGGGCAATTATGAAGTTTATATAAAAATGAGTAATTCCTTGAGAAAAAACCATTGTCATCACATATACAGCTGGTGTATGTACTATGTAGGTGTCACTAAAGGACACAATGTTATTGTTTCAGTAAAATCATGTTAAATAATATAACTTATTCTACCATTGACCACCCAAACTGTGTATTAACAAAAAAAAGCATTTTAATTCAAATGTTAGCATTATCTGTTGAAGCATATCTCTACGTTTCTACTCTGCACACAATATGAACTGAATATACAGGGGAAACAATGATATGTCACACAACCTGTGCAAATCAAGGCCACCAAGACGTCAGGATAAATATAATTCATTTACGACACAACATGACGTTACCAAGACATAACGAGATAAATCTTTCAAGTCTTAAATAAAAGTTGCGCCAAGTACACCCGATATGTCACTTAGTCACCAGGCGGCAGCACAAACACCTTCAGGTAAACGCAACTGGACAGCGGCACTGAAGATGTCTTGACCAGAAACTGGACGTTAGCTGTTATCATTAGTATAAAGCAGGCGAGAGCACACAGTAGATATGTATCAAATGAACCAGCAGTAATAATTGGCTGGATGTTGTCTCTAGGTCAATTATGTATCTATACACTGGGACGGATTAACACAATGGTGTATAGATTTGGGGACCAGTTCACTAACATTGCTAAGAGCTCCTAAACCCAACAATCTGTCATGATCCTTAATTGTGATGTTGAATATCTGAAAACTATTAACACCATGACATGTCAGTGGGACATGACATGTCATGACATGTCAGTGGGAGACTGTCACTGGTCTGTCATAGAAATAGTGTCCTTCGTAATATGGCAGTGGATATTCGCGTTTTGGAAAACGTGCTTATTTTTGAATTGGTCCCCAGGTATTGTCTTGTGTGTGGTTGTGTTCCACACTAACACCTCACAGATCTGTACTCATTAACCTGCCACATTTAGTTAGTATGCCATAAACAATACACATTTTGTGGAATAATAGGTTTATAATTAATTTGCTCGAAAAAACCAATGACAAAGTTCATTATCTTCTTTCACAAGCAGAACATTTAATGGCATCAAAATAAAATGCTTAATGCTAGTTAGACTGCCAATGACACATTGCAGGTTTGATATGATGTAATACAGGCCTACCTAGTAGCCTGGCATGTAGGAATTCTTCAACATTCCCAACAATTCATAGCAAATTTTTGTTTTATACAGGTATATTTCATAGCGAAAGAAATGGGGACAGGAACGAGATTGGTGGAAATGTTATACAGATTTATGTGGACTTCTTAGTCTCAAACTGCAAAATGAATTTCCCGGTTCGGGACAATAAAGTGTTATTGTATTGTATTGTAAACGTGTGTCACCAAAATAAATGTGGCAAGTTCCTGCACATTACACAGGTGTGTGTGTGTGTGTGTGTGTGTGTGTGTGTGTGTGTGTGTGTGTGTTGGGAAGTGTGTTGACCCACTTTGAGATGTTAATGTTCAATGTTCCTCAGTGATAACTATGAAGACACCATCCATGGGCTCAAGATGGGAGTTAACTCTGTCTCCCAACACCAGGAGGCGCTATAAAGCTATGCGGTGGCTGCACGCAGCGACTGTCAACACGTGTCAGACACGTGCTCGCATGTGTTGTATAATATTGACACATCCAGTCAAGATCTGTCATCTTATTTCCTCGGCAGTGCAGGCAACGTTTGCCGCTGAAACAGAAAGTGAAAGTAACGTCTTCAGTGACATATTTGGTACAGATTACAGCTAAAACTGACTTAACATGGAATTAGCACAATTGAGTGAACAATTACACGCACTGTATAATTTAATAACAGCACATCCTTTTATTAACATCAACGAAACAATGCATTAGCTATAATTTTTGATGATCGTCAGATTTCCAATAACCTAGTAGATTTAAAATGCACAATTTCACAAATTATTCTCACATCACTTTTAATGATAGGAAAGAAATCAGCTGATTAAACAAACATGTAACAATTTGTGCAATGAAAGAACGTCATGCAGAATTTCCCATTGACGATACGGATTTAGAAAGTGGCATGTGCCGTTATGTAGTCGAGGTCACTAGCAGGGTCCGTACACACATGGGTATTTGAAATTCAAGGCTATGCAAGACTTTTCAAGGCTATTTGAAAAAGAAATTCAAGACTGTTTTAACAACTATTATATACTTTTAAACGCAGTAAATATAGTTAACATTAACATTTTTACTCAACTAAGAAAACAATGGCGCTGACCACAATGAAATGCTGATTGCCCAAAGTGCACATGATTTATTTTCGTTTTCTGGCTGTTATTCATTACAATAATTGAATCAAAACACTATTTTATTGACCACAATTAAATTCAAGACTTTTCAAGACTACTTTATAAAATTCGAGGATTTCAAGGCCTTGAATTTGGTCCAATCAAATTCAAGGCTTTTCAAGACTTTCAAGGCCCCGTACGGACCCTGTACTAGTAGGTAGATGTGAAATAACCTGGGTATGAGGTGAAGCCGAGTGTAAAAGCACATACCATGCAGGGTTAGTAGTCGCGGGTCCGTTAACGCACACTACGTAGGGTTGTCAAATTTGAGGGAGGGAGGAGGCAGCATGGAACTGTTGGTGGTCACGTGCCTTATGGACAGCGGTGTCCTCATAATGGCCGAGATGGGCGAATCAGCCTCCTACAACAGACACAGGCACTGTGAGCGGGGGCAGAGGGTTAATGACTGGGAGAGGGTTAATAAGCAACACGTTAATAAGCAGTAAGACGTGGCTGTCATTTTCTTTCTTGGTTGTCTTCAGTGAATCTGTGCTGATGTCTCTAGTTACAACCAACAAACCCAAGACACTTGGTGTGTGCAGAGTCAGGACTTATGTTTTTAAATGTTAAGTTCTCATACCATGTGACATTTTAGTACTTAAGACCATCCAGTGCATTTCTTAAGAAAAATACTTTTAAAATGTAAGGTCTTAATTCTTCACGAGAGATTACATACAAAATAACAAAGAAATTTCATTTAAATACCGACTAGAGTCTGTATTTATAAGGCACTTTGTCAAACTGTACCAATTGAATAAATAATTATTATGTGGCACTTTGTCAAACTGTACCAACTGAATAAAAAATATGATATGGCACTTTGTCAAACTGTATCAACTAAACAAATAAATATTATGTGGCACTTTGTAAAACTGTACCAATTGAATAAAAAATATTATATTGCACTTTGTCAAACTGTATCAACTAAATAAATCAATATTATGTGGCACTTTGTAAAACTGTACCAATTGAATAAAAAATATTATATGGCACTTTGTCAAACTGTACCAACTGAATAAAAAATATTGTATGGCACTTTGTCAAACTGTACCAACTGAATAAAGAAATACTCTGTATCAGCGATATGCAATCCATTCAATTGGTGTCGAATCATTGCTTGGGGCTTAATCTAGCTGTGTCAACATTACAGCCTTTCTTCAAAATGTCACATTTGGCACCTTTTGAAGACATTACAAGTTGTGATGTTTTAAAACCCACGGGAAAATGGTGAAAGCTGTGTCGGTTGCCATGGATACGCTAGCACTGTTAGTAGGTGCTGTGCACTGGACACACTGGACGTGGGTGGGTGGTCAGCGGGCAGCATGCTTGGACACTGTCCACTCACTTACTCTCCCCAGCAGTGAGAAGCGTCTCTTGATTCGTTGGCGGTAACGAGCAGCGGTGACCTTCACCCCGACCTGACCCCCCTGGTGGACAGCGGACACAACACCAGTGCGTAACTAAGTACTTTTACGAGACAGTCCAGTGGACAAGACATCGGTCACTCGCTGACCACTGCAGTGTGTGTGGACATTCAGTGCATGTCCCCAGACAGCTCATCCATGCTACTTTAATAAAAGGTGCGTCAAATACACAGGATGAAATAAGAGTCTTAGATTGACGTTTCTGACAAACAAGAACACATTAATTACTTCAAAGGCTATGACAAGTAGTACAATGAAAGACTGACCGAGTGGGAGATATTAATATGGTCACAAACGTTTTACTAATATTATATCATATAAACCTAGTGTAGCAATGACAGTAAACATTCTACTGGGCATGCACTTAACACAGCTGTAGTGCACTGTGACACTTGGGACAGCCTTGGATAGTGCACTATCGCACATAGTAGTGAACTATGACACTTGATACTTCACTATGAAACTTGGTAGTGCTATAAGCCACGTGGTGCTGCATCACAACACTCAGTAGTACATCAAGTCATATGGTAGTGCATTATGCACTTGTAATGCATTTAGCCTGAATGGCAGTGCACTATGACAGTTGCTAATGCATTTAGCCTAAATGGCAGTGCACTATGACAGTTGCTAATGCATTTAGCCTGGATGACAGCTGCTAATGCATTTAGCCTGAATGGCAGTGCACTATGACAGTTGCTAATGCATTTAGCCTAAATGGCAGTGCACTATGACAGTTGCTAATGCATTTAGCCTGGATGACAGCTGCTAATGCATTTAGCCTGAATGGCAGTGCACTATGACAGCTGCTAATGCATTTAGCCTGAATGGCAGTGCACTATGACAGTTGCTAATGCATTTAGCCTGAATGGCAGTGCACTACGACAGTTGCTAATGCATTTAGCCTGGATGACAGCTGCTAATGCATTTAGTCTGAATGGCAGTGCACTATGACAGCTGCTAATGCATTTAGCCTGGATGACAGCTGCTAATGCATTTTTGTGACACTTACTGTGGTGAGTGTCGCTGTGGTGTGTTTGTGACACTTACTGTGGTATGAGTGTCGCTGTGACGTGTTTGTGACACTTACTGTGGTGACAGTGTCGCTGTGACGTGTTTGTGACACTTACTGTGGTGACAGTGTCGCTGTGACGTGTTTGTGACACTTACTGTGGTGACAGTGTCGCTGTGATGTGTTTGTGACACTTACTGTGGTGACAGTGTCGCTGTGACGTGTTTGTGACACTTACTGTAGTGACAGCGTCGCTGTGACGTGTTTGTGAGGGGGAGCCGATACTCATCTGATCTACGAGGTCGGAGTAAGAGATGGCGCCCTGGTGGACGAACACAACATACACAACACAACTCAACACAACTCAACACAACACACAGCCAGTGCACCAGGCTGACAGCTCGCCACGCCAGAAGTAGGTCTCTAGGAGGACAGCAGAGGGTCTAGGTCCCAATGAGGTCCATGCCAAAAGTAGGTCCCTAGGAAGATGATAGAACAATAGGACCATACCAGTAAAAATAGGTCCCCATAATGTCCATGCAAGATACAATGAGGACCCTGCAGTAATGAGATCTTTACGGGTGCAATGCCAGTTGTTTCTAAGGTACTTTTTTGTGCTACTAGTAGCTACTATCTTCAGGCTTAACATTTAAATTGTTGCAATAAAGAGCAGAAACATAAATCTGGAATTACCTGTAGAGAACAAATAATAATAAATAAACACTAAAGAAGAAATGGGGACCTATGTGTGACACTAAAATACAACTGAAGGTACTTGAATGGTTCCAGGTCAGACTGTTCATTGCATTGCATAGCACCCATGTCTAATTCTAGTACAGGTCGCCATCAGCCTGGTACACCAACACAACTACACATAAATACACTGTAAACACGACAGGTCGCGATGGTTCACACGGGAAGGGCAGTTGGCTGAATGGAATAGTGGGCCTACTAATGGCATCATCTTAACGATCAATATTTCATTTTGACACTATCAGTGTCATCCCTATGTAAGTCAGTTAGCCACAAAGTGAACGAGTGATTGCAATGGCCTATCCAATGAGAAGAATTTTTGAAAAAGATTTTTATCAAAGTTAAATATTTACTGGTGTGTCAAAATTATATACCGCACAGTCTAAACTTTGCATTACTAAAGCTTGAAGTAAATTCCTTATCGATTCGAAAATGCAATAAATAAATCACTACATTCACTTCTCTGATTGTATTTTGTTTTTCTCAGTCTTACAAACTGTACCTTTTAGTCTGAAACACCGCGGCCTGCCATAAATAATAAAGTAACAAAACACTGCAAATAATAACCAAAAGACAGCAAGCAAGTAAACAAATAAAAGTAAAAAAAAATGCATATCTAGCGCAGTTTCTAATCCCTATCACCACTCTACAAGCCACACGTCACACCAACACCAACTGATTGTTCATTCAAACACCAGGTTTAATAATGAAATTAGATTTAGGAACCCCAACAAACCTCCAGAGTTCTGCTGCAATTAAGACTGACATAACCACATTGGTAATTCAGTAGAACCTGTCTTGGGCTACCAACTCTTCTCTAAGGCAAAAATAGTCTCTCAGAACAGATGTCGTTATATAACAATAAATGAGTTGTACTGAACCTAAAGAATACCTGAGCACAGTTGCCATGGCACATTGTGATTCTTGAACCACTCATCTGTTATCTGTCTTGACACATTTTGTGGAGTTGTCATTATTTTAGTTGTCATATGATGACAATGATCATATCAGTAGTTATGTTCACCTGACTGTTTTATCTGGTCATTGGTCGCATCAGGCAGGTCAAGATTCACTACAGGTTACTATCCTGTACCTACGAATGTGGTCGCCCAAGACAGGTTATACTCTACAGTATTTACTGTGTGAGCCTGAGGCAGCCCATTACACCAGTACCCCTCTCAAAACATGGATTATAATCCCAACACCTAAAAGCTGAACGACAGTAACATAACTGGAAAATAAAAACAAGACATTAGCTAAAATTTGTTTTCCATATGTACACAAAGTTCAACATTGTATATAATATAACACAAAAAATATGTTTATAGTATAAATTCGATTTTAAACCAGTCCGTGTAGTGATTCCCGTGGAAAGACAACATTTAATGAGCTAGGTTATCATGTGATATGTGACTTTATTGTTGACATAACTCACATCATGAATATAGCTTTCTGTGCATCAGAGCATGTCTGCTAGGTTAGCTTTTGGTTCGAAATGAGCACCAGGATGAATTGTTATGAGATAGCCCGATGTCATACAAACACTAGTCTAGGGGAACAAACAATTATCTTACAGTTTGACATAAACCAATTTTGCTAAAAACGTAGTGCAATGGTTTCTGCACTTTCACTGAGCGTTGCGGACTTTCATCCCGTTTTCCTGAGTAATTTGTATGCGTTATCCAATCATGGTACTCTGTGTCATATGTACATGATTCAACTACTGGTGACAAATATATCTTACGAATTGAGAGTGGGGACAAACTCAACAGATCAGTAGACCTGAGTACAGATGTACTGAGTGACAGGTCATGAGAATGTGTAGTTGAAGGTGTGTGACCTGACGTGAGGCAATGAATGTGTAGTTGAAAGTGTATGACCTGATGTGAAGCAATGAATGTGTAGTTGAAAGTGTGTGACCTGAAGAGAAGCAATGAATGTGTAGTTGAAAGTGTGTGACCTGACGTGAAGCGATGAATGTGTAGTTGAAAGTGTGTAACCTGACGTGAAGCAATGAATGTGTAGTTGAAAGTGTGTGACCTGACGTGAAGCAATGAATGTGTAGTTGAAAGTGTGTGACCTGACGTGAAGCAATGAATGTGTAGTTGAAAGTGTGTAACCTGACGTGAAGCAATGAATGTATAGTTGAAAGTGTGTGACCTAACGTGAAGCGATGAATGTGTAGTTGAAAGTGTGTGACCTGACGTGAAGCAATGAATGTGTAGTTGAAAGTGTGTGACCTGAAGAGAAGCAATGAATGTGTAGTTGAAAGTGTGTGACCTGACGTGAAGCAATGAATGTGTAGTTGAAAGTGTGTGACCTGACGTGAAGCAATGAATGTGTAGTTGAAAGTGTGTAACCTGACGTGAAGCAATGAATGCATAGTTGAAAGTGTGTGACCTAACGTGAAGCGATGAATGTGTAGTTGAAAGTGTGTGACCTGACGTGAAGCGATGAATGTGTAGTTGAAAGTGTGTGACCTGACGTGAGGCAATTAATGTGTAGTTGAAAGTGTGTGACCTGAAGAGAAGCAATGAATGTGTAGTTGAAAGTGTGTGACCTGACGTGAAGCAATGAATGTGTATTTGAAAGCGTGTGACCTGAAGAGAAGCAATGAATGTGTAGTTGAAAGTGTGTGACCTGAAGAGAAGCAATGAATGTGTAGTTGAAAGTGTGTTACCTGACGTGAAGCAATGAATGTGTAGTTGAAAGTGTGTGACCTGAAGAGAAGCAATGAATGTGTAGTTGAAAGTGTGTGACCTAAAGAGAAGCAATGAATGTGTAGTTGAAAGTGTGTGACCTGAAGAGAAGCAATGAATGTGTAGTTGAAAGCGTGTGACCTGAAGAGAAGCAATGAATGTGTAGTTGAAAGTGTGTGACCTGACGTGAGGCAATGAATGTGTAGTTAAAAACGTGTGACCTGACGTGAGGCAATGAATGTGTAGTTGAAAGTGTGTGACCTGAAGAGAAGCAATGAATGTGTAGTTGAAAGCGTGTGACCTGACGTGAAGCAATGAATGTGTAGTTGAAAGTGTGTGACCTGAAGAGAAGCAATGAATGTGTAGTTGAAAGTGTGTGCCCTGAAGAGAAGCAATTAATGTGTAGTTGAAAGCGTGTGACCTGACGTGAAGCAATGAATGTGTAGTTGAAAGTGTGTGACCTGAAGAGAAGCAATGAATGTGTAGTTGAAGGTGTGTGACCGGAAGAGAAGCAATGAATGTGTAGTTGAAGATATAAGTTTGCTCCCGCATAGTTTGCTTATATACTACATATAAGCAAACTATGCGGGAGCGATGGTCGCGCGGTAGAGCGCCGGACTGTCAATCGAGGGGACGGTGATTCAATCCCACCTACCGCCGTTTCGAAACTTAGGCAATTTTGTTCACCCCACATTTGCCTGTGTCTTTCGGAAGAGACACTAAAAGCCGGTGGTCCCTTCTATCTGGTGTCTATGACAGGGGAAGTAAAAGATCCCACATAGGGGGTAAATGTGTAACCTGTAGTGGACTCACTAATTCTAGAAGGACAACTCTGAAAACGAAGCTCGATAATACTCTAGTCACAAACATGTGGCTAACATAGAGTGATGAGCTAATCATAAGAAGGAGACGTGACGTCACTCACCGTGAGCTCCGTGGCGAGGCGGATGGCCTTGAACTCACTGCTGGGAGTGTTGAGGAGGTAGGGGTTGATGGAGGCTGACGACAGGTCCCTGTGTCGCGGACTCACCAGCTGAGTCATACTCGACATGGCGCGCTTCAACTTACGCGGCGTCTTGTTGAAGGAGAACGCACGACTCACACGCTTACCCAACCTACACGTCACACAACACACTTGTTGCACTTAACACATCACACAACACAGTTACTGAACCTACATGTTACATAACACACTTACTGAACCTACACCTCACATAACACACTTATTGAACCTACACCTCACATAACACACTTATTGAACCTACACATCACATAACATACTTCCTGAACCTACACATCACATAACACACTTATTGAACCTACACCTCACATAACACACTTATTGAACCTACACATCACATAACACACTTACTGAACCTACACATCACACAACACACTTACTGAACCTACATGTGACACAACACACTTACTGAACCTACATGTTACACAACACACTTACTGAACCTACATGTTACACAACGCACTTAATGAACGTACATGTTACACAACACACTTACTGAACCCATGGTAAGTAAGCATAAGTGCTTACACAGTATCCAAACAACAAGCTTACTGAACCCATAGTCACATGACCGATCTACTTACTGAACATTCAGGTCACAGACACAGCCACAGTTTAAAACGCTTCCGAAGACACACCTTTTTAGATTAGCACTTCTGTGACGTGACCATGTGGACTTTAATTACATACATTTACCCATAAGTTATACAATTTATATCACATAATTATTACGCAGTTAGTATCATTATAAGCATTTTAATATGATAATTTTATGATAGCTTAGCTATGTT